>OY725495.1:3131746-3265540 GCA_963281255.1 Aphrocallistes beatrix
TATGAACAGATTTTTGGGTCCCCTGGTGGTTCACAATAAACGACCCTGACTGTACAAGATATCTATCAGCGCCGGCGCCACGGTTTTAGAAGTGGTCCTGTTTTTACCTAACCAACCGGACCACTATTAAAAAGTTGTCCGATTTACCATGACAAACCTGGGGCCACTTTTGAAAAGTGATCCGGTTAAAACCGGACCAGTGGCGCCGGCCCTGTCTATGAGTATGTATGTACAAGTACTGTTTTTAGTCAGAAAATCAAATATATTTTGTTTACCAGGGGCTGCGAGAGTTTATTATGAAAGCTGAGGGGTGCGAAAGTATAAAAGGTTAATAAACACTATACTAGAGTAACAATAACATACCATATGTTTGCTCGATTTTTAGCTGAAATGAGATGTGAAAAATAAACGACATCAAAAGTAGAATAAACAGCTTCATTTGAATCTTTTTCTGTATATTTCCTCTAGGTGCTAGCAGATAATAATTAAGAAAGAATTAAACATATATTTGCACTATGAATGTAAAGCATGAGTGAGTGGAAATATGAGTTGAAACGAAATTTGAGTGTTTAAAGTAGCATTACTAATCCAATGGCATAATATATGTTAAAACTTTAAACCAATTTTGATCTACTCGCGTGAAATTTGCCTTAAGCCTATATCGTAAAAGTGCATAGGCCAGGCGCATGGAAATAATCAGAAGGATGTTTTATGCGTATATCCTAGAAAAGCTGGATAATGCCCTGTGTGGGATTTGTAATTGCTAGGTGACAATATTAATATCATCAACATGTTGGAACCTAAAGATAACTGATAAACGATCTTGTTATTACCAAAACTGTCAATATGCACTTAATTAATATGCAGGATAATTTATTATATCTATATTGAAATCGAAGACGAACCCTTTTCATTACAAGCTAAGTACCTGCATTAGTTTACTGTAACTTCACAGGACACATCTGTTTATTAAATGCACTATATGGCTTATATTATTTTTGTAAACATTGTTCTATTACTAGTAGTCGTATTAACTCCATTACAAATTAGTCAGGAGTTTTTGTCGCTTAGGCAATCAAATTAAATGGACAAAAGGAAACGATTTCGACTGTAGTTTTAGCGAAATTATTACTCATATTCCAATGGACAAGTATTTTTGTTTAGCAAAAATGCTGCCTTTTGAGTAAAATTGTTTAGGGTCATTTTTTGCCCTGTATTTCAATTTTTCTATCAACATGCTTTTCCAATTTAGAAATTTATTTCTCTGATAAATTACATTCATTTCTTCTGCATATATTTTAACATTTACCATGTAAACCAATACCATCAATTTTGTTGACTTCTTAACCCTAAAGTATTAAAATTATAACAATATTTTCTAACTCTCACTAATTCATAAGTTTGCACACCATCAATTCATAGCACTAAGTAGCTAGAAACTAGACCTAAGATTACACACTACTAATGACACTAATATAGGAAGAATATTCACACTGTACAGCTTAATTCTAACGAAACTAAAGCACTCACTCTGTCACTGAAGGCGTACTATGCTATCTGTGGGTATAACCATTCTGTGAAAACTATGCCTGCTAGAACAGTTCCATGTTTAACACCACCTTCCGCTGTGGGCGGAATTATTTCCACCTCATCATAAATTCTTTTAAACGGAGTAAACGAATGCAATCCATCTTTTGTATACATCATCTTGCCCATTTGCATCTCTGACTCTGGTTCGACTAGTTCTCCGTAACGCCTTTCAATCATTTCGTAGATATCCTGAAAAGTGATACTCTGAAATTCATCTTCACTTGGTTTACCGCCTGAGCCCGAGTTGCTTGAATACTCACAAGCGAAGCTACCTAAGTACGTTTCTCCTTCGAAGACTTGTGACTGGAGCAATCCAGATGCTAACTTAACGGATTGTTCCCCATATGCCACCGACCCATTTGTGTTAGCGAGTATAACCTCTACTACCTCGCCCCATGTTGTCTGGTAATCACTCCTATTGTACTCTTTTGCACCCGTGGGAAATACGGAAGAATATGATGTGATATTAGCGTTCCCTATCTTGGCTCCGCATAGTGCTGCATCGTAGGATCCTGCTTCATATGGTAAGGAGCTAGTGCCTGATCCACTCTGACCAGTTCCTGTTGTCCAGAAGTATTTATTACCCAATCTTGGACCGAATTTGGAATATGATGTAGTGTCTGCAGTAGGTGGAGTTTCTTGACATGGACCTACCCTACAATAATACAATAAAGTTAATGGAAGTTCGCAAGTGCGCAAAGCATGTTTGTACAAGTATATTATCTAAAAAATCGATAATTGTCTAACAAGGCAATAGTACACTTACTTGACTTGTTGTGGAAGAAATGGGATGTAATGTGCTGGTTTGGATGCCATTGTCTATATTATTTGCTGTGATTGTACGAGTGTCTCATTAGTATCGATACGAGTTGAGTCAAATTTATACATCTTGGTATTGTTAGAATCGATGTCATTTTGAACAATCACAAATTGCATTTGCATTACGAAATTACAACCAAGCTAATTTCCATCTTTCCTCTGTTGACTAGCTGTGAAACAAATAACACTGGTGAAATATACTGACCTGTTGAATGTTCCCATAATTAAATCAATTTAATTTTCTAGAAATCGCTTAGCTGGCAGTATTGGAGACACTCTAAGTGAGTGAGTATAGTATTTTTAGTGAGGGCATTGCAATTGATCGAATTTGAAGGTTTGCAATTGATCAACAATAGAAATTGTATTGAAATTACCAATCAATCTACAAGGTTTGCATTTGATCAACGGTAAGCAGAACTTTCGTTCCTGGAATTTTAGTCCTTGGAATTTTCGTCCCCGGAATTTTTGTCTTATTAGAGACTAAAATAAACGGGCACTAATAGTGAGGCTTTTGGAGTGGAGTATGTTTGAAAAAAAAGGGTGAAAATGAGGAATTTTGATTAAGAAATCAGTAGGTGCGAAAGGGACATTTCAGGGGACGAATATTCCAGGTACGAAAGTTCACCCATTCCTTAGTTGATCAATTGCAAACCTTAGTTGATTAATTGCAAAACTTAGTTGATCAAATGCAAAGCTTAGTGGATCTTCAAATTCGATCAATTGCAAACCTTCAAATTCGATCAACTGCAAGCATCTCTTTTTAGTTTGCTGACTATACTGAGCGCAAGTCAAAACGGCCACAAACAAAAACGACCACAACCAAAGCGTATTAATTAGCAAATAACATGATCCGATTAGGAATCCTATAAAGTAGCGTTAAAATCTCAATTTGATTTTCTTATTCACAATATCCAATTATTAAAGTTATTGAGTAACACCGTGTATGTAGCTCTTTTTTGTCACATATATCACTTATCCTAATCTGTATCTCAAGAAACATCATTGTACAACTTTTTGTTTTGAGATATTTAGTATATTTGGTACTCAAGTTTAATCATGAGTATTATCTAGTATTGTATACATTCCTGATATTCATACTTTTCATCTATTTCAGAACTAAAATAAAATAAAACAAATGCAATTAGTTTTTTATATTATTGTAAACACATTGCAACAAATATATATACGTGTATATACAGTCGACTCCGCTTAATAGGGTCACTGTTTAATCGGGTCAACTGCTTAATCGGGCCACTTTTGGCAGGACCGGAGTAACTACCACACATTGAACCTAATACAAAAATATTTTCGGTTAATAGGGTTCTCCGCTTAATCGGGGCAAAATGTCCCCTGACTGATGTGACCTTATTAAGCGGAGTCGACTGTATTATTACATTTTTGAAACATGGGAATAAATTTTCTATAAAATTTATCAATATCGGTTTGATCCTGTCAAATTACAAATCCTTAAAATACTGAAATTAATAGGAATTGAGAAATTTGTTACGTGGTTGTTTTGGTTATGGCCGTTTGACTAGCAATCATTATACTGTGTAGTATAGTGACCCTTGACATTGTTAGATTAAATGGTATTTTGAACAATCACAAATTGAATATGTATTACGAAATGACCTCCAGACTAATTTTCACTAAAGTTCCTCTGTTGACTAGCTGTGAAACAAATAACACTGGTGAAATATACTGACCTGTTGAATGTTCCCATAATTAAATCAATTTAATTTTCTAGAAATCGCTTAGCTGGCAGTATTGGAGACACTCTATTTCTACGTAAGTGAGTATAGTATTTTTAGTGAGGGCATTGCAATTGATCGAATTTGAAGGTTTGCATTTGATCAACGGTAAGCAGAACTTTCGTTCCTGGAATTTTAGTCCTTGGAATTTTCGTCCCCGGAATTTTTGTCTTATTAGAGACTAAAATAAACGGGCACTAATAGTGAGGCTTTTGGAGTGGAGTATGTTTGAAAAAAAAGGGTGAAAATGAGGAATTTTGATTAAGAAATATAACTTATATAACTTAAGTAAATAAATAAATTGATTAAGTTCTGGTAAACTAAGTAAGTTAGTATTACTATCTAACGTTGTCTAATAACTGAACTAACTTCTGTACGAGCTAACCAACTGATTTGAAGTCACAATTCAATCGTCACAACATTATTTTCCTTTTGATTTTGTTCATATACTGTAGAACCTTTTTAAGTAGTTTAATGAACAACTAGATATTACTAATTAGCCATCAATCAATCCAAATTTTTTTTAAATTTAATCTTTTGCAGCAGTGAATAATGAGAAGAATGTGCAAATTTCTACAAATATTTTAGCATAACTAGTCAATGTCCAAGTCGACCCGCATATCATTATAGAGCTCTACTAAATGATATACTATTTTTCATACTACCTGTATATTGTAGTAAAATTGATCCTGAATTCGTTTCTTTACTAGATTCCACTAGGTTCCATCATTCAGTCAGACTCTCTTCTCATCCCCTTACTATTAAAACTCGATTATTGTTTGTTTGTGTGTATATATATATACTTAGGGCGGTCAGAAAGTTCTAATCAGTGTTATCATACACTCTTATTGTACCTTATTAGATTGATATTGAAGCTTGAATTTACTTCTTAACACATTCACAAGTGATACCAATTTACAGAATCAAAATCTAGAGAAAACTCTTTGTATACCACTTCCTATATATTGTGTCGCTTGAGCCACCGTGTAAAATTATGGCCACAAACCACCCGACCACCGCTCGTCCTTCCCTCAAGAGTAACGACATTACAAGGGCATTACTAAGCGATACGAATGCTCAAATACAAATCAATCTTAGGAAGTTGATGGGAATGATACTCTCTCAGATTCAAATATCTGATAATGGAGCCTACTTTTTAGGGAAGGACGAGTGGTGAACGGGTGATTTGTGGCCATAATTTTACACGGTGGCTCAAGCGACACAATATATAGGACGTGGTATACAAAGAGTTTTCTCTAGATTTTGATTCTGTAAATTGGTATCACTTGTGAATGTGTTAAGAAGTAAATTCAAGCTTCAATATCGATCCAATAAGGTACAATAAGAGTATATGATAGCACTGATTAGAACTTTCTGACCGCCCTAAGTATATATCTGTAACGAATTGATTGAAGAAACTGCCGGACGTAGAAAGCTGATTTTTGGCATGTGGGAGTCTTATGGCTATGACTCCAGTAAGTTCTGAGCTCAGACCAAAATGTCGACTCATCATGGAATTATGACGTCATTGTCATATTTTTAAAAGTTAAGCAACACAGTTATTCGGGCATAACTCAGCCATTATAGGAGATAGAAGGCTGAAATTTTAATTGAATCTGTATACTAACACGCCTCACATATGATGCAACTATCATCAAAAAATGATGACTCATCACTTTATGACGTCATCATTACTCATCAAAATTTTAAAAATTGACAAATTCGGTGCTTTTTCGTGCGATATCGATTATAATAGTAGGAGATACGTATTTAGAGATGTTATCTCTCCCATATAATTAATCAATGGTGACCACAGGCGACCGAAGGGAACCTCCGGTGGACACAAAGTGTCCGCCAGCCGCGCAGCGCAAACAAGCGAAGCGCGCTTGTATATATATATATATATATATCTGTAACGAATTGATTGAAGAAACTGCCAGGCCCAGAAAGCTAATTTTTGGCATGTGGGAGTCTTTTGGCTATGGCTCCAGTACGTTCTGAGCTCAGAGCAAAATGTTGACTCATCATGGAATTATGACGTCATTGTCACATTTTTAAAAGTTAAGCAACACAGTAATTCGAGTATAACTCCGCCATTATAGGAGATAGAAGGCTGAAATTTTAATTGAATATGTATACTAACATACTTCACATATGATGCAACTAATAATGATGACCCAAAATGATGACCCATCACTTTGTTATGACGTCATCATTACTCATCAAAATTTTAAAATTTTATAAATTTGGTGATTTCTCGTGCGATATCGATTATAACAGTAGGCCAAACGTATTTAGAGATGTTATCTCCCATATAATTAATTAATAGTGACCACAGGCGCCCTGAGGGCGCCTCTGGCGGACACAAAGTGTCCGCCAGACGCGCAGCGGAAGCAAGCGAAGCGTGCTTGTATATATTAAAAGTGCATTGCGTATGAACAATTGACATATTATCACGCATGCGCTATTATTACATATTGGATTCACGTCACTAAGGAACTGACTAGGCAGTCAATCGAGTCATTTTAGCAAGGAGTACAATCCCAATGGTGGGGAGGGGAAGCCTTTAGGGTGGAATGAATATGACAATAGTCGAGAGCAGGCTTTTAGTTTTGGTTGATAGGACCCACCGCTTGGTCTGAGGCGGATTTTTCAAACGAAACGCCTTCTATGACATAAATCGACGCAATGGGGTGGTTTTAGCTAGATTGCATATAGCCAACGATTTCGAATATTTTGATAGGATTCAAGTAGTGTATAGAAAGATGTAAATGATAATTGCACATGCGCAAGAAGATAATAGGCATGCCAATTGATTATGCGCCATGCCCTATATTTGTAGTTATATCTGCGTCCCGCCCTATCCCGAAAAAATTCAACGCGATCCTCTTTTTTCATGGCATAGGTCCCAAGTGACCCGTCTCAGGCGGGTCAGATCCGCATTTGAAGGTCGAAACCTGCTGACCCGCATTAGGGGTATCAAAACGCACATTCGAGCAGAAATCTGCTTTCTTCGCAAATCCATTAATCTGATAGCCACGAGCTGCCCAAGTTTCATTTATTCAGCTCGAATGATTTATTAGGACTTCATGGTCTTTCATTTGTCAACAAGGACTATTCAATTTGCTTCTAAATAGTCTCAGAAATCAGGAAATAAAAATTTGTTTGGAAATTGACCAAGGGTAACAAATTTTTGAGTGGGCCTTTATTGGGGGGGGGGGGGGCACATTTTTTATCAAATTTCATGAGCAATTGAAATCATCATTTTATAGTTTTACATAGTGACCATAATTAAAAATTTGGGGTCTACCAATAATGTGGGGGGGCAGATTCTCCCATACCTTCCCTGAAATAACGTCCATGAGTATGACCAGGATCCCCTAGTAATGCACATCTTTGACGCAAATAATTCTCAATTAAGGTGCAAAGTTTTGGAAATTAAATCAAATCTGGTGCCAACACGGCCAAGGCCTGACCCAGATTATAAATGTGATGATTATTGATTATAGTGACCCGAATTGGGACCACTCAAACTCGGGACCTATGCATGGCTTAAGTTGGAATTTATGCATGTTAAAAATAAAAATTGTCTGTCGGCAGACCAATAGTACAACTCCATTAAGTTTACTTGGCATGTGAGAAATGAATATATAGTACTGTAATACATGTTCACATTCTTACGTTCGGAGTATCTGTAACGAATTGGTTGAAGAAACTACCAGGCACAGAAAGCTGATTTTTGGCATGTGGTAGTCTTTAGAAAATGGTCCTCCCTCCGCACTAAATTTGGCAGCCAATATTGATCCTTCGGGAGGTATTAAAAAGTCCATTGCGCATGCGCAATCGTCACATTGCGCATGATCAATTGACATATTGCGCTGATCAATTGACAAATTGCACATAATCAGTTGGACACATATGCTACCGTCACTTTGGCCATGTAGTTTTGACAGTGTATTTTCAATCGATATATATAGTCATAACAACTTCTGACCTATTTTGATAATACTTTAGATTTATTTTGCTTCTTTTGAATGGCGGAAAATTAAAGTTATCTAACATATCATTTTCTCCGAAGAAATGAAAAGTATCGTCTGATATTGATACCATTTTTGTCCCACTTTTTGAGTGGCGAAAATTGACAAAAAATCCACTAAAAGTGGCATGATATTTTTTCAACACGAGCAATACTATTGAACACCTCCCGATTACTTTTTCACATTGGTTCTTAATTATTTAACCTTTTAATGACCTTATTCTACGATTTTCACAACTTTTATTCTCCAAATTTAGTTTTAAGCCATTTTCAATGGGAAGATTCCAACTTTTCGACACTACCCTAAACCGATGCATAAAAATCTAATATAGGAACCACAATAATTGTCCTTTTAAAATAAACCAATATATAAATTGGAAGCTGATCCCTTAAGGAATACAATGGACAAATCGAAAATATCCTATTTTCACTCTCATTTGAAATACAGATTTGGGACGAGAACTTTTGGAATGCCCTATGTATTATGATCATTATCGTATGGTAGTTAATGGCGGCCATTGAATTAATGATTAACTTCATCTAGAGAAATGCGAGTCAATCTAGCATTCGTGATGTTAGCCATTAGCTTCATCCCTACTTTGAACGGGAGCCTTGCAGGCACGCTTATCCAAAAGTTCCTCAATTTAGTCGACCCTCCAGATCAGGAGAAATTGATTGAGACACAGAAAGAAATAAAGGAGGTTCAATTTCGAAAGTATAGCGAAAATGTGTTTCATGATTCGGGGAAAGGAATTAAGGAAGGTAAATGGGGTAAGATTGCAGAAGTAATGGGAAGACTGTATAAGATACCTCAACCAGGAGTAGAGCTGTTAAAAACTGCAGAGGATATGGACGAAACAGAAAAGAATGTACACAACATTGAGATCGGAGGTAGTGAGCCTGGTACCTTCGGTTACATGCGGATTGCAATCGAGAAAGAAGAAAATGGAGATCTGAGCTACATTCTTGCTGGGACGCAGATAAAATTCATTCTCGCTCCAGCCCAGCCCGACAAGAGAACAACTCTGGATCTCTATTTCATGAAATACGAAAGTATCGAGGAGACCGAAGCGATCCTACCCAAGCAAATGGAAGAAAACTTGAAGGAGTACTTCATTAACAAAGCCTTGGTAGCAGCCGAGAAGCGATACGGGAAAGTCCCGATTAAAGAGCTGTAGAACGTCCTAAACATGTCTAGCCTAGCAAAACTAATTCTTTTTCCATAAAAGTTTATTTACTCGTGAAAGTACGTATTTTTAGGATAGATGCACTACCTTATAGAGATTTAGGTTTTCTAATTATATTAATAATATCTATGAGTAGAATTCATTCGTGTTACTAAGCATGTCGTAACGTGATTTAGAGTGGAGAGTGGGCAAGTCCGATAATATTATCCTATAATATTATCCTAGGTATATACGGCTTATATATATATATATATATATATATATATATATGCGTTCCTATGTTTGAGAAAATTCAAAATACAATATTCTTTTCGGAAAAATCATTTGTGTCAAAAACCTTTTGTAAGGAATCGTGCCAAAAGGCATCTTGATAGAAGCTGCATGAAATACATTGATTTTTGATTAATAAAATACAATTTGTTCCTAAATCTAGATCAAGATGTTGTTCACTCGATATCTGTTAATAAATCTCATAACATATGCCGGGTTTTCTGAGGCAATAGCACAAGCTTACTTCAAAAGATTTTTCAGCGACGAAGAGAAGAATTCTCTTAGAGAAATGCACAGACTGCTAGAAGCGATAGATAGTATTAGATTTGCAGAGTATAGCGAGAACATATTCACTATAATGGGGAAAGAAATAAGAATGGAGAACTGGAATGAAATGGTGGAAGGTTTCGTTGCATTTAATTCGTTGAATAACACAATTGCAGATTACTTGAAAACCACAAAAAATACACAAATACAGGTAAATAAGAATCCGAGCTTAGATCTTTCGCTAATCTTTCGCTAAACACTAGATTTCTTCGGATACTCGTTTCTACAAAAAATTGGCATTTTAACATAACTAATTACATAAATTTGAATTTCATAGATGATTGAGATACTGATAAAGGGAGACTTTTTGGATAATCCTATTTCTAATATCTGTAGTTAAATGATCTGGATCAGTTCGAAGTGTCCCCAGTAGGGAGATCTCTGTTCCTGAGGGTTCTAGTTGAGCAGTCATCAGACAGTAGCATCAACTATATATTCTCAGGTAGGTAACTAGTGCTTTTCTACATATCTTAGATCCGATTAGTAGTATTGCAGCAAAGACCGTTATCACACTCCTTACTAGAGTTCAGGAGATAATTACTCGTAATCTTTTGTAACTGTGGCATTATATATGGAGATTAGCCCTTTCGGTATACGAATTTTGATATGAACTAAATCAGCATAATACGAAATCATCTATACCGCCATAGGAACTCAAGTTATGTTCAAGTTATCATCTTTACAAGATGAAGATGGTGGCGTGGCCTTCAATAATAACGCAAGAAATGCATTGCAAGAATACTTTAAAAGAAGAGCTCTGGAGAATATCAGAAAGTCAAAAAGTTCATTTCTTATTGAGCAGTGAAAATTTGTTTAAATTGAGGATTTCTATTTTTATTATTTCAGTGTGTATGCAAGTACGTATATACTTTAGATATATTAACAGTCGTTAGTAATGAACATTTTGGTCACTAACCTTCAGTCTGAGTACATGATGTCAACTCTGTAGTTCAGTTGAAAGATAAGATCGGATCCTAGACCCTTTTTAAATTTGGGGAATCTAGAACGCGATCCTCTTTATAAGAATCCACTCATGCCATAGACCCAAATTTGTATTTGTATTTGTGTTTGAAACCTATTTGATTCGGAGTTCGGACATACATTAAAAACAATCCTAGAGCGTTGTAGTAATATATAAGATCTGACTTTGACACAAATAATGAATTTATATTACTCTATATCAGCTAAACCGCTCGCTTCTAATTGTTTGAGTAGTTCTCAGATGAAAGTCCTCAAAACATTGATAGAACAGAGTGTCTAAGTGATCAGGTTGTCCGCTGAGTGAAACAACTCAGATGGCAACCCGATCACTTTGACACGCCGCGTCTCCTCCACGACACAGCAGCAGCAGCAGCACGCTCCACCTCTAAGTGATCAGGTTGACCCCTGAGGTTATCACCAACCTCAGACGGCAAGACTTGATTATGTCAAATTTCTCCTCCTTTTATAATTTTCTCTTATTAGTGTGAGGCTATTATTATTCACTAATTTTGCCTATCTTACAATGCGTAGCTCAGGAATTAGCCATTCCAATGGATAAGTTTGAAAGGAGTGTCTTCCATATCGAATTCATAATTCGACATATCTGGTTTCTATGAAACTGTAACTTCTTGTATGTATGTATAATGTGGTTAGTGTGTTTGACATGCTAATCATATTTCAATTATCATTTTCAATACAATTTGATCATTTAATTATCAATTTTGCATACCTAACTGAGATAGAGGTCGTTGAGG
This sequence comes from Aphrocallistes beatrix, assembly GCA_963281255.1. Classification (NCBI taxonomy): domain Eukaryota; kingdom Metazoa; phylum Porifera; class Hexactinellida; order Sceptrulophora; family Aphrocallistidae; genus Aphrocallistes; species Aphrocallistes beatrix. The sequence continues at coordinate 3,143,463 of OY725495.1, forward strand.
TTGCCATACGCTCAGGGTTGCCGTGGGAAAGAAATTTCCATTCCCATTCCCACGAGATTTCCCGTGGGAATTCCCATGGGTTTTCCCACGTGGGAATTCCCATGGGTTTTCCCACGTGGGAATTCCCATGGGTTTTCCCATGTGGGAATTCCCATGGGTTTCCCACATGGGAATTCCCGTATGGGAAACCCATGGGAATTCCCACGTGGAAAAATCATTTCCCATTCCCATCCCATTCCCATGGGAAAACCCATTCCCACGGCAACCCTGGTTATAACACGTGTTATAACATGTGTTATAACAGTGTTATAACAGTGTTATAACAGGTGTTATAACATGTGTTATAACATGTGTTATAACACGTGTTATGATTATTAATAATATGTACAGAGTGATCCAAAAGTTCTGCAACAAATTTTGCTGAAGTATTATACTTACACATGAGGATATAACATCCGATATTTAGTTTTACTTGAAAATTATAAGGATTATTTCAATTATTTTGCAATCCAATTGCCTCTCTTTCCTAATATATTTGCTAAGGTGGATCATAAATGTGTGTGTGTTCAGAAAAAAGAGAAAAATCAAAAGAAAAAAATCTCGAATGCTTGGTACATTCTATGATTATACTTTAACAATTGTTGTTCTTATTGGTGATTCCCGGTCAATAAACCAAAAGAAATAGTCATATATTAGTATTTTGAATTAATAACTGACTATAGGAAGATATAAATATATTTAAACAGGAGAAAAAAAGTTTTGTTATAACAGTGTTATAACAGGTGTTATAACAGTGTTATAACAGGTGTTATAACAGTGTTATAACAGGTGTTATAACAGTGTTATAACAGGTGTTATAACAGTGTTATAACAGGTGTTATAACAGTGTTATAACAGTGTTATAACTGTGTTATAACAGTGTTATTACCGTGTTATAACAGTGTTATAACAGTGTTATAACAGGTGTTATAACAGTGCTATAACAGGTGTTATAACAGTGTTATAACATGTGTTACAACAGTGTTATAACAGTGTTATAACAGTGCTATAACAGGTGTTATAACAGTATTATAACATGTGTTATAACATGTGTTACAACAGTGTTATAACAGTGTTATAACAGTGCTATAACAGGTGTTATAACAGTATTATAACATGTGTTATAACATGTGTTATAACAGTGTTATAACTGTGTTATAACAGTGTTATTACCGTGTTATAACAGTGTTATAACAGTGTTATAACAGGTGTTATAACAGTGCTATAACAGGTGTTATAACAGTGTTATAACATGTGTTATAACATGTGTTACAACAGTGTTATAACAGTGTTATAACAGTGCTATAACAGGTGTTATAACAGTGTTATAACAGGTGTTATAACAGTGCTATAACAGGTGTTATAACAGTGTTATAACATGTGTTATAACATGTGTTACAACAGTGTTATAACAGTGTTATAACAGTGCTATAACAGGTGTTATAACAGTGTTATAACATGTGTTATAACATGTGTTATAACAGGTGTTATAACAGTACTATAACATATGTTATAACAGTGTTATAACAGGTGTTATAACAGTGTTATAACAGTGTTATAACAGGTGTTATAACAGTGCTATAACAGGTGTTATAACATGTGTTACAACATGTGTTATAACAGTGTTATAACAGTGTTATAACAGGTGTTATAACAGTGCTATAACAGTGTTATAACAGGTGTTATAACAGTGCTATAACAGGTGTTATAACAGTGTTATAACATGTGTTATAACAGTGTTATAACAGTGTTATAACATGTGTTATAACATGTGTTACAACAGTGTTATAACAGTGTTATAACAGGTGTTATAACAGTGCTATAACAGGTGTTATAACAGTATTATAACATGTGTTATAACATGTGTTATAACAGTGTTATAACAGTGTTATAACAGTGTTATAACAGTGCTATAACAGGTGTTATAACAGTGTTATAACATGTGTTATAACATGTGTTATAACACATGTTATAACACTGTTATAACACCTGTTATAGCACTGTTATAACACTGTTGTAACACATGTTATAACACATGTTATAACAGTGTTATAACAGTGCTATAACAGTGTTATAACAGGTGTTATAACAGTGCTATAACAGGTGTTATAACAGTGTTATTACAGTGTTATAACACATGTTATAACACATGTTATAAAACATGTTCTAATACTGTTATAAGTTATAACACCTGTTATAGCACTGTTATAACAGTGTTATAACAGTGTTATAACAGTGTTATAACAGTGCTATAACAGGTGTTATAACAGTGTTATAACATGTGTTATAACATGTGTTATAACACATGTTATAACACTGTTATAACACCTGTTATAGCACTGTTATAACACTGTTGTAACACATGTTATAACACATGTTATAACAGTGTTATAACAGTGCTATAACAGTGTTATAACAGGTGTTATAACAGTGCTATAACAGGTGTTATAACAGTGTTATAACATGTGTTATAACAGTGTTATAACAGTGTTATAACATGTGTTATAACATGTGTTACAACAGTGTTATAACAGTGTTATAACAGGTGTTATAACAGTGCTATAACAGGTGTTATAACAGTATTATAACATGTGTTATAACATGTGTTATAACAGTGTTATAACAGTGTTATAACAGTGTTATAACAGTGCTATAACAGGTGTTATAACAGTGTTATAACATGTGTTATAACATGTGTTATAACACATGTTATAACACTGTTATAACACCTGTTATAGCACTGTTATAACACTGTTGTAACACATGTTATAACACATGTTATAACAGTGTTATAACAGTGCTATAACAGTGTTATAACAGGTGTTATAACAGTGCTATAACAGGTGTTATAACAGTGTTATTACAGTGTTATAACACATGTTATAACACATGTTATAAAACATGTTCTAATACTGTTATAAGTTATAACACCTGTTATAGCACTGTTATAACAGTGTTATAACAGTGTTATAACATGTGTTATAACATGTATATTAACAGTGTTATAACAGTGTTATAACATGTGTTATAACACTGTTATAACATCTGTTATAACACGTGTTATAACGTGATACGCTACAAGATCGTGCGTGATATTTTTGTTTCATTATACGTATATATTTAGTTACATTCCATTTCCTTTATATGTAACTATGACAAGCTTGGACGGGATCGCTTATATTTGACTTGACCCAGTTCACAACTGATACTTGGTATAAGTTGTTATGTGAAAATTTGGGTTTCATCATCCAATCAGGATGTAAATATAATCTGAAATATAATAGAATCTAACAATAATAGGATACCTCAGCGATAAAACTTATCAAGCACCCTTCGTACTACTGTACATGCCATATTTGGTGGGAATCTGGCTGGAGGGCATAATGATACACAGTCGATTTCATTGGAGTATTTCCCATATAGGGACTGAAATTTATAATTATAAAAAATATATATATATACAGGCAGCCCTCGCCGTTCGCGGTTTCGACTATTCCCAGAAAACTTTTTGAGTCTTGTTTTGCGAATAGCAAAACAAGACTCAAAAAGTTCCCTCGACTATTTACGGTTTTCGTTACTCTCTTCAGTAGTTTCATGGGCTACCATTAGTCCATAACCTTATATGTATCTACATATTATCCTGGCAATATAATTTACTGTTTCTATTGTTTCTATACTAATTTTCTACCTAATAATTATATCATGCCTAAGTGGAAGTTGGTTGGTGATTGTAAGGCTAGACCTTGCTATTTACGTATGGTACTTAGGTTTGCTACTAGGGTATCTATATATTTCATTTATCACTTATTTATCACTTATTACTACAATTTCACTTGTGCCAGTGGTTGTATCAGTATTACAGCTTAACTATTGAATCAATACGTATTTAGCAAACTGTATCTAGCGTCCTTTTTATAATCTAGGAACGTAACACCACTATTCTCATTGAACTAATGTCTTGCCGTTCGCGATTTTGCCATTCGCGACAATTCTCAGGAACGTAACCCCCGCGAACGGCGAGGGATACCTGTATACACATTAGTCGAGTTTTAATAGTAAGGATATACGTATATAGGTAGATAGATTAATCGAGTTTTAATAGTAAGGATAAGATATACAGTCAATAATAGATATAGTTATAGAGCCGGGGACATATAATTTTTAATCAAATAATCACTTATTCAATATATCACTATATCTAATATCACTTATCCTACTGTATATATTCATGCATAAAGTAAACAACTTTTAAAAGTATTCTATATTTTATCACATTAATATTTTCTGAAAATTAATCTTTCTCAAGAAGATTTTCTTCCAAATCGTATCTGTATCTGTATTTATTCTTTGACTTGCTTTGTATTGACAAGTAAACCAAACGAATCCACATGCAAAATGTTATGCATATAAATGGAGAAAATGTAAATATTATACCCAAAAAGCCTATCACACTCCCCACATACCAGAGCCAGTTCAGGATTTGTATTAACATGAACATTCCCAATTGATTCTGGGATAAGGGATTATAGCTTGGAATGACACTGAGAGGAAATTGGCATTTCCCATAGAATAGAATGCTAGTAATGAATCCTGGAAAATATACTATAAGTTTTCCCACTAGCATGAGGAGGTAGCCACAGCATATTATCCGCATCGTGTATTTGAAATGCTTGTACTGTCTGAATTCTTCTTTGTTAGACCCGAACTGTATCAGTCTTTCGTATGCTCTCTGAAGCAGAGTCTGCTCGAACTGTTTAACTGCTCTGAGGAAGATGCAATAGTAGATTAAGAGCGAAGTAAGCATTAACAAACTAGCAAAGTACTCTCTCCAAACTATTCCAATCGTAAAGACACTCAGCAGTGCAGTGGAAAGAAGGAATAGTCGGAATGTAAAATTTCTTGAATGCTTAGTTTTTTTCATTCTCTCTGTCAGATATTTCATCAAACACATTCCCAGTATTAGAACAAACAATTCTACAATACTCTGTGAGTTAGAGAGTGTGATTCGTATAGGGTTTGCTACTTGATTATATTGAAATTCCAGCAAAATTTGATTCTCTATTTTACTACATTCAGACAGTTGCACTTAGTACTGTTTGCTATTTCAGGAAATGTAATGTAGTTGAGAGCCTCCAGTGTATTGAGAAAATATAGAACCATAAGACACACTTCACTCAGGTTAATCAATAGCAAATAGACATACTTCCTTATTTCAGTTTGGTAATTGTAGCAGAATTGTTCGAAGTTAGTCCGTGAATCATCTGACTGCACAGTAGTCAAGTGTCTAGCTGCAACTCTCCAATACTTCTTGAACTGATAGATCCGATAACTGAACACCATGACCCAGTACGCGCTTATTAGCAAGAAAATAGAGAATAGTATGAAACTTGCAACAATCCTGACATGTTCCATTTAATCAATGTAAATAAATGTATTGATTGTTTAATTTTTTACTCAATTAAATGATTTAAATCTTAGCTCTGAGTTAAAGTCTTTTCTAATGCTTTAATTGATACTTTATAAACTTTCAAGTCATTTATACTTTAAACATGGGAAGACAGCATTTACTGGTGAACTCCGGCACAGAAAGGATATCTACGTAATCCACCACATTAATTATTTGTAATGTTAATTTAACCCACGTAAGTTTACTTAATTTCAGATAAGTGTGGAATATTAATTTCTCTATGAAATATACATAGTATTTACATAATATGGTTTATCCAGGTGTACATTAATCAGGTGGTATCCACCTGAATGGGCCAGAAATAAGGACTTTATTAGTGAAAGAAAAGTAACCACCAATAACTTACTCAACATTATGTATGGATTTGATAAATGATACCACATTATTTTAAAATAAATTTTAGCTCACTCTCTCCATATTGAACAAATTTATGATTATAAGAAATATATAAGTACAGTCTAAACCTAAGTTGACTAATTCATGAATTATCAATGAATTACTCAAAATTTTAAACTGAAATAATTAAAAAAATATTTGATATTTCGCTTAGGGACTGAGCAATGTTAGAGGTATATAACATGTGCAACCTTTTAACCACTTTTGGGCATAGAATCTGACATAATGTGTGATATTTTGAATAATTCATTAATTGAATAATTCATAATTCTTCATCATATTTCAATGAATTAGTCAACTTAGGTCTAAACCGGGTTTTTTCTTACCATTTCTTTATAGGTTCGAACAGTAAGATAAAACGGATGGATATTAATGTAGATTTATAATTTATTACACCATAAATAATAAGAAATAGTAAGAAAAAAAACGATAAGAAAAACCAGGTGTACATAGTTTATGTACTAAATGCTAGGACTTTTTTGCTTGCAGTTCCTAGCATATAAAATGCCTTAGCGTGATTGGCGTGCAACATCTGTAGCTGATATAAAGCCACCCTAAAATATCACAAAAATCAAGCTACTAATATATTCAAATGTCAGAAGTAGGCTTTTTACAACTTCTGGCCTCAACCCGGACATATCCCATTATAAATTAGCACGAGGGGGAGGCTACCTTGCGCAACCACTAAACATCTCCAAATTGTATGAAAATTTTATGGTGAATACTTGGTAATCAAGGTAAACCATTTGAAGAGTGTGCATTATAAGATTCAAACTATGGAATTTTTTGGAGCACCCTAATATATATATTTTGATGTATGATTTCAAGTGTTTCTTTTTCACCAAAATAAGCCAGACTTGTTATTGTGAATTGTGGAGTGGAGTCTTAAACTTGCCTACCTTGTCGATATATAGTAAGTATGATAGCTGTATGATTGAAATAGAAACTGATTACAACAATGGTGTCTATATATAAGCAAGATTAAGCAGCAGCATCCGGATCCCGGGATTCAATCCCGAGATAAAACACCCCGGGATCCTGGGATTAAAAACCCTAGTCTTACCCTACCACTTATTTGATTATTAACTCTACTCTTGCACAATTATTTTCTAAACTGTGGATCTTTGGAGTTATGTTTGTTCTGTTTGAAAACTGATTTCAATGTTTTGTCATATTAGTGTGTCAGATCATGGGAAGTCAAAATGGATGACTGGGAGTTCAGTATATCCGTATATTGATTTCCTACTACTTAACATAATAGGCTCTCACTATCTTCCTGCCTAATGCTGTCCATTCAACTAGTTATAAAGTACATGTGCTAAAAATGCATAAGTTTCCACAGATTTGCACAAATGTACTTTTACAAGTATGTGTTTGTATATGCTAAATAATTCATGCCTGAAATCGTTTTCTAAATTGGCATATTATATTTCATTTGGATCATGGAGGTAAATAACGTTAAATATTTTTGATTTAAATTTTTGATAAATTAAATGTTGATTAGAATCGGAAACATGATCTACTTATCACTTCTCATAAGGTGTCAAATTTTTTCATCTAACATTTTAAAAATAGAATACAGTAATTTATGTTAATGTTGCCCTAATACGTTATGATGAAACTGAAAAATATTGAAATTTATTCAGAATCATTCACTCTATCCGATGGCATCGAGTTTGCAAAATTAAGTTGGTTACTTTTTGAGTAATGATTAAAAATACAAAAAGGGGCACAATTGTGTCGTGTCGGATCGGAAATCGTTTAGTAACTTCGTCTGCCCATAAACAGTCATAAATGCTCTCCAGAGGCTAGCTATTAGTTTTTTGGGTAGTAGTGAGCTTTTTACAAATTTCTAAGATGGCTCTGTATCACTAATTTATCCTTAATTCATATGAGTATACGAATATTTATTAAATACAAATACTATAATTCTAAATTTACGATTAAGTATTGAATGCTCATGATACTCTACAGTCTACACTCAATAACAATGTAAACTAGTGACAAATAATTATTTTATATACGTATGAGAGCCAGCTAATGAACAAACTAAGAGATTAAAACATATTTGTAACTTGATGATTATTGTTAAGCAAATAATATTTCTTATTTTAGTGTAATGTAGCTATTTACTAACGATATATATCGGAAATGAAAATAATTTATCTATTCTGCTCTTTTTGCAGAGTTATACTGTACTTTATCACAAATGAACAACTAAAGTATAATCATATCGATCCCATACACTAGCACTAATTCGAGAAGGTACTGAAATGTCTTTAATATTGTCTGCTTTAATATGTCACATATTACCATGGTTATTAAAGATTCAACATTATCTCAAGCCTAATAGCCAATTGTCTTTGGTCGACCCAATTCAAGCTTACCAGAAGAATACAAGAGAAATATTGAACTATCAATACGTTCGCTATAAGAGATATAATACCTTGTAGAATATTATATCGAATTATAATTTCAACTGTTTTTTTGTTCCTAGCAAATCTTAAAAACATGTAATTCTCAATCTTCTGTGATTATCCTTATTTTGGATTCAATATTGGCTGTCGTAAATAATAATATTATATAATTACAATTGCAAGTAATCTTTAAGACGAATATTTTAAATATGCGATATTTTGACGGATTTTCGGACTAATTCACACAAAAATGGGGGTTTGGTGGTTTGTTACACTTCCACAGTATTTGTGTTTAAGTATCGAACATTGGTCCATAATCCCATGAATATTAACTACGTAGGTCTATAAATTAATGAAAACATTATTCACACAGCACACTGAGCATTTTAATAATATACATGTACATATATCATATTCTCTATTCATGAGAGAGAGTTTTGTTAGCTATTTTTCTACTTTGGAAGAGGTTTATTTGAGCTTAAAGGTAATTTATGTTATAATTCCTGAATTATTTTCTGATTTCATATCTGAAGGAATTAATTTTGAAACTATTGATCTGTTCCTCCTTCCGAAGGGTCTGATTCTGGAATATTTGTCTCATGGTTCGGTAACGACAGTTTGTAGAGTTTCTCATCTAGGCTGTTCCTTTTATTCCTATTCCCGAGTTGTTTGAATTCGTCTAGGTATTTTTCCAGAACTTGGACTCTCGTTGTTAATTGTTTATTTTCTCTTCTGAGATCCTGATTGGCGATTTCTATTTTTGTCATTTTAACATCCATTCTTTGTAGCAGAAGTTTGGTTCTATTACTGAGTAGTTCGTTAGTTTCTCTAAGATCTGAGTTCTCTTTTTCCATTTCAAGAAACTTTACTCTCATTTGTTCCGCCCTATTTAATAGACAAAACGTTCCTGTTTGGAGGTGTGTTATTTCGAAGTTTTTCTTATGTTCAGTCATTTCTGATCGTTTTATAATTTCTGAGCATCCCATTTTCATGTACGGGCATTCTAATATGGTATTTGGGCACTCGTATTGAATGTGTGCCTCCATATCTTTCCGTGTGATATCTCTCATACACTCATTAGGACAAGCTAGTGGGAAATCTTGGCAAGTTGTGTCATGAATCTCGATATCTCTGAAGATAATTACTGTTTTGCAATGTTGACAATTGAATTCTCTTCTCTGGCATTCTTTTCGGTAATGTCTCCCCATCTCAGATCGCTTTCCGTTTTCTCCACAACCATTCTCGCATTCGACTAACGTATTTGGGCATATGCTATTTATATGCGATTTGACTTCTTTACGTAAAATATTTTTCAGACAATCGTTAGGACACGTTAGAGGGAATTCTGGACACGTATCATGATGTGTTTGCATTGAATTGAACACGATTACTTCTTTGCAATACTTACAGTCAATATATCGGCTTTCGCACACTTTCTGGTGTCGAGTTTCCAAATCTGATCGTTTAAGCTTTAATCCGCACTTATTCATGCATTCTACTAGTGAATTGGGGCAATCGTTTTCAAGATGTGAATAAATTTCTTTTTGTATAAGGCTCTTCTGACACTTTTTTGGACATGGAATCGGGATTTCAAGGCAGAATATGAAGTGATGTTCTAACTCTCCGAATACAATTACGGATTGGCAGTACTTGCAGTTGACATTTCGTAATTGGCACTTTCTTTTGCTGTGAGTTTCCTGTTCCAACTGCTTCAGGGTTACACCACATTTATCCTTACACTCGACTATGAACTCTGGACACTCGAGTAAATGCGCATCCACTTCAGCAATCGTCCCCTTCCATAGGCAGCCTCTCTTCCTCAAGGGACATTTTATTTTCAGTTCGTTGATTTGTTTCCTAGACTTCATCACCGGTTGAGCATTTTCTTTCCCTACACACGACTCGCAAACTTGTGTTTCCTGCTCGCTGTATTCACAAGCGTTCCGCATTAGCCCATTACATTTAGTGCATACATAAAATTCTCTTTCAACTTTATTCAAACTGTTCACGAGTATTTCTTGCTTGTACCCTCCAAATACTAATTTTTCATTATCGATGGAAGTTATTTTGAATAGAAGTTGTTCTCTGCTATCAACAATCCTTGTGCCAGCTATATCAGGAGATTATTTCTCTCCCATACTTCTAGCTCTTATATATCGAAGATCACATTGCCTCAATTTATGCATAACGTGAGGTGTAGATTGCGCTACAGTGTACGAATTCTCCACGTCCGTACGTAGACATGTCATTGATGCTAAGATTGAATAGTTTGATTACTTGGTTAACCCGGATAATTTATATTATTAGTTAATCTCTTTATAGTAGAGCCATACATTTCTATGGGTTTCCCGCCCAAAATGACTTGTTTAATTTTGTGGAATATTTTATTGATACAGTCGCATTTGGAAATCCTAACTGATAGATAATGTACTTGCATTAGTCTATTTTGCCACCTGTCACTAGTTTCAAATATGTATCTTATAAGAAATATGTATTTCACTTGTTTGTAAGATATTAATGATGATGAGTTATACTAAATAAGTTATACTACGTATAATTTTAATATGTACTGACACTTTCAGATGATCTCATCTCCTATTAGGAATATTGAATAACTAAATTAATGAATGCTATATGATAGCATAATTTAATAACTCTACCCTAAAATAATGTATCTATCTGATATATTTAGAAGTACAAATCTGGTCAGAGATTCAGGTCAATTAGCCGCGCCCAACACAGAAATTTGAAGTTACACCTCCGAAATGCAACATTCCATCGAATATATTCTACAATAATTATTAAGGAGATGATCACTTCTCTGAAAAGTGACTTTGAAACTAATATGATCGGTTGTCCTTCTCTGTGTCTTAGTCGTGGTAAGTTCTGTGTGAGAGAAATCCACACAAATGAAGGGAAGTGTCAAATCAGAACTGGACATCAGATCTCGTCAATGGGAGGTAAGGTCTGGAATGTAGACAAAGATAACACAGCAGTCTTGTTCATGTGTGATGTTTACCAAGAGCAAACTCAGATATTCTCGCCGAATTGGGGAGAGTTTTTGATAGATGTGGCAAAGAATGGAATTGGTATCTTCCTGATTATGGGAAATACAGATCCAAGCAACTGTCTAATAGAAAATTAATGAAAGACATCTGGAACAAGTTTGGCCGGGGTATTCTCAATTACTACTACGAAAAAGAGAAAACAAGAATCACATTTGTCCCCTATACGACATATGAAAAAGTAAACCATTCTTTATTCTTCGCAAAATTATTTATTTGGGACCTAAAAATCGTGATCAACTATTTTTCCAAAAAAGTGAAGAACACAAAATGGTTCAAGGAAAAAAAGATTAAACAGAGATTTGACAACAAAAAGTGATCTTAATATTCCTATATTTGCTCTCCACTATATTGAATTGGTTAAAAATGCTCTGAAATCCTTCGTGCAATCGAATGTGAAGACATTCTTTGGGAAAAGAAAAGATTCACTATCCTATGCGAGCTTACTCTCTCTACCAAATAATTTAATATTAACCAACTTAAAGACTTTGAAGAAGTAAAACAGTAGTACCAATTATGTGTCTAATTTGGATTACTCGATTGTAACTGATAATATCTGCATAATTTTACTTATAACTATTACCCAACTTGTAGGTTGAAATTTGTTCAAAGATAAATATAAAAACTATTTAAGAACTGCTGACAGTACAATTCGCTTCTCCCACAACGATTAGAATACTTTACAGTATACCCAAAATTTGATTTGTATGCATCGTGATGAGGTGTCTATGGATTCACTTGAAGATCAGGAGTAGGTTATTAAGGTTCTGCTTGTATGTAATTCCTATCTGCTTATGCACGATGAGTTTTCATATTTTAAGAAACTATTTCGAGGTTAGAAAAGAAATAATAATAATTCCTAAAACTGATCCTATCTCTCCTACAGAGAAAAAATATGATTTTGATCCTAATTTGCCCGAGTTAAGAAAGAGAATCATTAATGTCGTTAATAGCAACAGTTTTGGAACTTCCTTCATAAATCCTGAAGCTTTATACAGTGTAAACTTCAAAAACGATCTAATTTCACCTCCCAGTGCCGGTTCTTTCAACGTCTATATTTGGAACAATCATTATACTCAATCGATAGATTTGTTGAAAGCTAAATTTGGTTTTCCTTACAATCCTTGCAAGAAGAGTTTCACTCACTCACTAAAATTGATAAATCGAAATAGAGGCTTTGGCCAGAGAGTGTTTGGCTATATCATTCCTCCAATTAGTGGAGAATATTCTATCGAGGTAACATTCTCTGGTAGCGTAGAGATATGGCTATCTCCAGACGACCAACCTTCCAATGCAATAAAACAACAGTTGAATTCCCCTCAATCGTCTCACTCAGTGAATGGAATAATTGGACAAGTAATAAACATAACAACCGACTTTGTAGTAAATAAGAAGCAATACTTGGAGATTATGCATGTGAGCAGTGTGGAATGTTTGTTTGTGATAAAATGGAAAAGACCTGAAGCTAAAGATTACCAACAAATAGAAATGAAGTGCCTCTTGCCTTATGTCAATGACTTCGGTCCGAAGGTTATCTCTGAGACTTATTCTCCAAAGCCATTGCCACTCCATGATCCTAGTCCTAAGGTTAAGCAGTTTTTTCATATTCCTGATGATAGAAATGATATTTATTTACTTCCAACTGTTGATATTAGTTCTATAGGAAGCCAAGAGAACAATTCCATCCCTCTGTGTGAATACCAACTCTCCTATGTTGAGAAAAGTTCAATCAAAGATGCTACGAGATTGCAACTGGTGTATACACGGCCTGATCATAAGCTTTACCGTCAAATCAGGTATCTTATGATAACCAGAGCTGTCATCTCCCCTAGTGGTAAAGAAAAATTAATTCGTATCTTCATGGATCAGCTACGCTCCTCTTACAAGAATGTACGACTGTCTCGATTCATTAACATGGAGAGACTGGTGGATCCAACTAATGGAGACCTCTACCTCATAGAGGTGCTGGTCAATGTTGATGGATTGAGTGACAGAGAACTGTTGATATCTGAGTATGTTGTGTTAGGACACAAGTCTCTCCCTCAGGATATTCTCTGTCGCCCTACAGCCATGAAGATTCATAGGAACACTTTCATTCACTTTCTCGTAACACATCGCAATCTCCCACAGATGTTGCGAGAGTTTGTTCAGAACATGGAACGGATCTACGTTGAAACGGGAGATGAGGATTTCGGTGTAATCATAGTTAACTATGAATCTCCTCCTATTAATGCTACGACTCTGATGCTTCAGAGCAAACTGAAACACTGGTCTATCATAGAAATGGACGGACCTTGGGAGAAGACTGCTGCTATCAACCTCGGAATTGACAGTGTGACTAACCCAGATCACATTATATTCACTGTCGATCTCTACCTCTACATTCCTTCTCATCTCCCTGACACCATCCGTAAGCACACGTTTCAAGGATATTCTGGATTTGTTCCTATCGTATTCTATTTCGGTTGCTGTATTTCATTCAATGTCCCATTCAAGGGATTCTATTCCATGGGAGGTTTCGGGCTTGTCGGTTTATTCAAGTCAGACTGGGAGAAGGTGGGAGGTATGGATACCACCAAGTTTAAGGGGAAGTGGGGGTATGAAGACAACGACCTTGCTGACCGTATACTAGCAAATGGATATCATCTATTCCGACTTCCTACTCGAGATTTCTATCACCAGGATCATTCAACCGTACAATTATGGAGCTGATACACTGTATTGGAGTAGAATGAAATACGTGGACAATGTTAACAGACCAATCTGTAAATATTGATGCTTAATTATTGTTGAGTTTGTATATACAGGAATAGCTAACTGTAGTATCTGTTACTATGCAATGTAAAAATTACTCTTGAACTGTTATTAATATTAAGGTATAAATTTCACAAAAATTTCACCAAAGAGCACAAAATTTAAAATTTCTAATAAAGCCCTATTTTGAGCAAAATAATGTCAAAATTTTCAGTTCTCTATCAAAAAGCACTAAAATTTCCGCTTGGTTCAATAATTTGGAAGTGGATTTTGCAAAATTTTTCAATTACTACTCCTTCTAACCATCATAGCTCAGTTTTCACAATTCTTTCTGATTCTGAACCATACATACATCTAAAAGCAGAGACAATTCTCTGTCGATTGGCTCCAGAAAATTTGTAAAAACTCTCTTTGTTATGATGGTTAGTTAGAAGGATTTTAATTTGAAATGTATTTAAAAAATCTGTCCAAAGCCTTTATTTCCATTTATTTATTTCAGTTAGTGAGGTTCTTCTCATAAGGATTGTAGGTAAACCCAGCTTGCCCTTCAACAATAATATATCTACTGACAGAAAGAAATGATTGTCTAAACATAGATGTTAAAAGAACCATTTTGGGAGTTGGAATTATATCGTTTTTAAAGTTAACACTGTCGAAGTTTCAGGATTTTGAAAGAAGTTGCATTTTGTCGGTAAATGAATAGAATGATTTTCTTTCTCAAGTCGGGTAAATTTGTTCAAAATGGCTAAAAAGATCAGAAGAGTCATCAATACTGCAAATTCTGCATTGTTTGCTGTTCGAGATTTGAAGAAATAATTTCATAGAAAAATAATCAGCTATTTTCTTTTGTGTTCTCTTCAGAGTGGCTAATGATGTAAAATGAAACACTCATAAACAAATCCCATTAACTTTAGTATTTTCTAGAATTTCAAATACTCCCTAAACGCAGCATTGCGATGGTAGAATATGAAGAAATCTACACACAACAGTCCTTGTTACTTTGTAGAGACAAGGATAGATATACCAACGCCGGCGCTACGGTTTTAGAAGTGGTCCAGTGTCCGGAAATTGATTGTAAAACGGGAGTTGGCATGTATGACAGTAGAATATAGTAATATACCATTACATACAATGAATATTATTGTAGGATTCCCACAATATTCCACAGCATTCCCACAGGATTCTCACATCATGTGGGAATTCCCAAAGGGGAAAGTGATTCATTTCCACAGCAACCCTGCTTAATTTGTAAAATAATAAGTAATTAGAATGTTGAATTAATCGATCTTCATAAAGGATAGCTTTCAACCTCTGGATGGCTAACGTGTTTGGCCGTATACGTACTTAATTATTTTTAACTTTGTATCCCGTCCTTCCTCGAATAATATCTGGGCGATTATTCATTTTTGATCCACCACATAGTGAAAAACGTCAGTCACAGACTGTTAGTGCAGCTCCATTAGGTGACTCGTAGGGCAAATTTAGAGAGTGATTCTGGCTTGTTTATGTGCATTGAGTTAGGTATAATTAGTCTATTTTGAACAATTATATTAAATTCTGATATTAATAGTATGTTGAATTTACACTAAATAAGTTTATAAATAGGTTATGGGCAAGTGGTTTGCATACTAGGCATTGTTGCTATTTATACCGTGGATACTCTACCATCACTTCCTTTTAGGATTGTGTTTACACTTAATGTCATTTGTATAATAATGAAATGGACTAGTTAGAGCTTTATCTCGACAATAACACATCTTACTTGCAGAAAAGTCATGCATAACTTTGGCTTACGCTTAAATCACGTTATAGCGAAAATAGGATCCCACATTGTGTACGTATTGGAATAAATTAATCCTTAATCCAAATGCTTATCCCATTAGTTTCATAAATGAGAGGTTTTCTTTTTAATTAAATGTGACTAAAATAACCATATTATCGCGATCACAAGTGAAGTGTGAGCAATTTAGTTTCGTGCATGATTTATGAACACCCAGTATATACTTGCGGATATCGTAAAGTTTTAATTATCACCTGGAAGTTATTGAGCTATGTCGATGACATTTTGTCAGTGTAATCACTGGTCCTTATGCCCATGGTGATGCGAAAATGTTATTTTAACTTCTTTTCCTTTTTTAACTGATGACGCTAGATTTCAGTAACGGAGAAGGTTGAGTCTCGCAGCGTGATTAAGTTCCTGCATTTGAAGGGTTGCAGTGCCTGGAAAATCCATGAAGAAATGAAGGCTCGACTCATCATTGAATTATGACGTCAATGTCACCTTTTTTTATAATCAGAAATATCAGTTTTTCGACTATAACTCAGCCATTTTAGGTGATAGAAGGCTGAAATTTTAATACACTACAAGCGCTTCGCTTGCTTGCGCTGCGCGGCTGGCGGACACTTTGTGTCCGCCAGAGGCGCCTGGGGTCACATTGATTAATTATGAGGGAGGTAACATCCCTAATAGCCTGTCCTACTGCTATAATCGATATCACACGAAAAATCACCAAATTTGTCAATTTTTAAAATTTTTGATGAGTAATGATGACGTCATAACAAAGTGATATGTCATCATTTTTTGATGATAGTTGCATCATATGTGAGGTATGTTAGTATACAGATTCTATTAAAATTTCAGCATTCTATCTCCTATAATGGCTGAGTTATGCTCGAATAACTGTATTGCTTAACTTAAAAATGTGTAGAATGTGACAATGACGTCATAATTCCATGATGAGTCGACATTTTCGTCTGAGCTCAGAACTTACTGGATCCATAGCCAAAAAACTCCCACATGCCAAAAATCAGTTTTCTGTGCCTGGCAGTTTCTTCAATCAATTCGTTACAGATATATAATAGATTAATCGAGTTTTAATAGTAAGGATTAATATGCTTCACATATGATACAACTCTCATCAAAAACGATTACTCATCCCTCTGTTATGACGTCATCATTACGCATTAAAAATTGACAAATTTTATGATTTTTTGAGTGATATCGATTATAACAGTAAGACAGACGTATTATCTACCATATAATTAATCAATGTGAGCCTAGGCGCCCAAAGTGCGCCTCCGGCGGACACAAAGTGTCCGCCAGCCGCGCAGCACAAGCAAGCGAAGCGCGTTTGTAGTAAA
Source organism: Aphrocallistes beatrix (assembly GCA_963281255.1). NCBI lineage: Eukaryota > Metazoa > Porifera > Hexactinellida > Sceptrulophora > Aphrocallistidae > Aphrocallistes > Aphrocallistes beatrix. The sequence goes on from OY725495.1 coordinate 3,160,742, forward strand.
AAACCCTGATAAGTAAAATGTGTAAGAAAAGTCATTATTGTCATTATTGCTTTGCTATATCCCGTTATATTTCAGGTGCAGGAAATTCATTACTAGCTTGAGATATTACACAGTCGATATAACTAGCATTTCAATTGAGATTTTAATGGGTGAATTAAATGTTTGGAACCAATTTATCAAAAAAATGAGATAATGATAAAGAAATACCGTCCTCCCACATCCCCACTGAAAGTCTTTTTGCCGCCGAAACAAGTTTACTATTTACAGTGGCCTTATTAATGTGAATACGTAATGATAAATTATTGGGGGGATTAAAGAAAATTGGAATAAACAGGTAATACCGTATTGCTTCGAATAAGCGCCCGGGCGCTTATTTATTTCGTGCACCCTTTAGACCCGGCGCTTATTCAAGCCCCGGTGCTTATTTTTTTCATTCGCTATTTTTTTTGTTTACTACATTGACTGGCACTTTTATTTTTGCCACAACTGAGAATGTTAGTTCTATCAAAAAAGGATAATGTAATGTTTCAAAAAGCACTTCTATCTATGCCACTACTGAGAATACTAGTTTGATATGATGTTCAGAGAACTAAAATGCCCTGGCGTCCGACGCTTATTCGAGCCCCGGCGCTTATTCGAGCCCCGGCGCTTATTCAAGCCCCGGCGCTTATTTATTTCGCTCACCCTTTAGACCCGGCGCTTATTCAGGGAAATACGGTATGTATTACAATTTCTTAGACTTGTGTGATCAACTTTGTGTCATTGATTACTATTTTTATTCACAATCAATGTAGCTTTTTAAATGTATATACTTTCTTTTTTAATTTTGTCCGTTCTCTGTCTGGCGGCATCTCCTTTTTCTGTACATAACAATGCCGGTGAAACCGTCAAATTGAGACGAGTGAAGCCTCTGAGTGAGTTTACCCCGAAAGAACTACTCCTGGAGTTCCAGCTAGAAGCCATCAGGATTCAGACGAAATTTGACCCTAAATCAGCAGGTACTGGCAAGGTGATGGAGTATAACAATCACAATCTGCAGTATTACGGACCTATCGAGATAGGAACTCCACCTCAAACTTTTCAGGTGAGTTAGATAATGTTGTTAGCTGGTTTGTGGGTTGAATGATTCCATTGTATCAAAGGAAAATTAACAAATAGCATGTGTCCGTGTAAAATCTAAACATGAATAAATCCTAGTTATAATTTCAAACAAATACGAATAGAGTATTTCATAGTCTCCCCTTGTTGAATTACTTCAAAGGAAAGAATTATATTTCTTTCTCAATATATATCGTATCTGCCTTCTCAAAATACATATGCCATTCCTATAGAATTAGTCGCATTGATTGAATATCTTAGTATGAATCAGCTGGCAGCAAAGGGTAGGAATGCACTGTATAAAGCCTTTATTAATAATTATGCTATTTATACCATGTCTTGATTCTTGAATAGAAATGTTTGGCTTCCTTGCATACCTATCTATTATACCTACCTACCTTCAGAGATTTCATCTATTGTCAGATGAGCTTTAGTTTTTAAGCAATATTATTTCGGTACTTATTTGCGAAAGAAAAACATTCTTTGAAGAAAGGCGAAATTACTTTTATAGTCTGGAGTCGCACATGGGTGGAAATCCCTCGCGATGAGGTCGCGGATCCTCAGCTGCAAATCTAAATTAGTTTTGATATTTAATCGATTGCTATTAGTATTTGGAATAGACCCAACGTTTCAAGATGCAGTGAGTTGTGTTTACTGTTTAGAATGTGTTAGAATATTCCAGAATCGTAAAAATATCAAGTAAAAATATTAACAATTTAGCGACCCTTCTCGCGCCGACCCTGCTGGCAGGGAACTTAGTTTCTGACTTTGGCTCTCAATGCTAAGCTTGATTCTATGTTGAGAATTTGAATTACTTCAACGATCAAGTTTGGGTTGCTTAGCTAGTGACGGAAAATTTCATTTTATTGTAAGTCAAAGGTCCGGCGTTTTGGATAATATTGACATTCAGGATTTCATTTCTCTTGGAAGGTTTAGTCAATGAGAATTTTATTTTACTCACTAAGATAAGGAAATCAATTTGTGGAATACCTTTGTCTGGTCTTCTTAGTCGTCCTAAACATGAAAATTATTTAAAAACTTGTCTGTGTATCAGTGCTCGACAAATCTGGTGTTTGGTGGTAATAGCCACCAAAAAGGAGCGATAAGCCACCTAATTCCTGAGCGTGGTGGTTAACTAAGCCACCAAATTATATCAAGTATTGGCTTATTAATAGGGCATGCCTAATTTCCGGGACGGGACGGGTTAAGATACCTAATTTCCGGGATGGGATCCCATCCCATCCCGGAAATTAGGCATGCCCTTATTAATATAGAATTTAGAATTTTGTGGCTCTTAAGCCACCGAGAAAGTAAAATGGTGGTTAAGATATCCACCACCAAATTTTGAATTTGTCAGCAGTGCTGTCTATTGAGACGGCTCCTCTCTCCTTCAACTCAGGTGGTGTACGACACTGGCTCTTCAGACTTGTGGGTGTGCTCCGTGAACTGCACTGGTACCGCTTGCGGGGATAATCGCTACGACCTTACCAAGAGCAGCAGCTACTCGCCGAACGGAGCGCCCTTCTTCATCCAGTACGGGATCGGCAACACGACAGGATACAAGGCCTACGAGACCGTGAATATGGGCGGGATACAGGTGACTAATCAGGAGTTTGGAATGGCTACTGAGGTCAACTCGAATTCTAAAATGGAAGGAATTCAAGGTATCTCCGGAGTAGATTACTACCACTGTAGTGTTCATTAATATGTGTATGTAGAGCATTTCTTTTCTGTTTCTTCAGAAAAGAAATGCTCTTCTACATGCTTTCAAAATCTTAGATACTTGGTGATCATTTTCGAACTACGTATTCTGGACACATTTTGGAATCCTAATTGTAGTATAATCTAAAATAGTTAGAGAACATATTGGCCCCGGTTCGCGAAAGGAGCTGTACTCTTTTCTATCTACCTGCACAATCCCGCGAAATTTAACATTCCGGGTCTTTTGATGTAGCAAGGGAAATTAAAAAGTCAGAGATACTACTACGTATATCCCTGTGATTATCATAATTATATAATTATATAAACATGGCTGGTAAATATTTTTACCAGGGATTCCAGAAAAAAAGTTTTTTTGACAACCGTTTACTTGCTACTTTTGTTTTTCCTCCATTCTGGCTTTAGTTTTAGTTTTACTCACTACTTTTTTACTTGCTACCTATTTTTGACCGGCATTTAGTTGGGGTGGGGTGACTATTGATCGTGTAGTGCAATACCAAAACGGGTGTGCATCGAGCGATTTGAGAAATTTTTCAGTCTTTCTGAATCATAATTTTTTAATGTTAACCATTTCCAGTTTCTCAAGGTGTCTGGGAAATTTACTGCCATCCAGAATATTACTTACTACCTTTTTTTTTTCCTAAAAACAAGTATTAAGTAGCAAGTAAATCCCTGATTTTTACAATGCTTAATAATGAGTTTGTGTAATTAAGGTTTGGCCTACAATGCGCTTGCTGTAATCGGACAGCCAACATTTACTCACGCGGTTAAAGACGGTCTTGTGGCTGATTTGTTCGGAATCTGGACTGGATCTGTGTCTGGGCCAGATGGAGCTGAGATTACGTTTGGATATCTTGACAATACAAAATACACCGGCAATTTATCCTGCAGTCCTATCACGAAGGAAGCCTGGTACGTGATTCCCTTCACTGAGGTTGTCGGGATTGCTTCTTGCAGCGGATGCCATGCTGTCATAGACTCTGGCACCTCTCTGATATACGGGCCTGCAGACAACATCACTGCCATCAGTAAGAAGATTGGTGAGTTTAGAAAGCTGTCACGAAATATTCAGTTGTCTAACATTTGGCTCCCAGAATATATTTTGATTGAATATAGTTTACCTTTTTTGGTTCGAGGTTATTCTTTTTCGGGCCAAGTGACTTGCCTCTTTTTCTAAAATACTTCTGAGATTTACTACACTCTTAGTTGTCCATTGTGGACAGTGGACACTCAAAGCTAGCTCAAATATCGATAATATATGCTTCAAGAAATACAGAGCTATCTTAAACAATCAACGTATGAGCCTAGAGAAACCCCACTAGAAGGAGAGGCGTTGCTCCGTTTCCCTTCAAAAAATAGATGTATAGTTTTCAATGAGATAAAATTTCAAAGAATATACTCGCACGAATGATTAGATAAATTTAAAAAGGAGTAATTTGCTCTAAAACTTTATTATAAGTGGTAACCACAAATGTTGCCGATTATTCGAGTATATAAACACCCCTTTAATTATTCCAGAAAATTGCAAATCCTGATTATTTGAATTCTCTCTCCACACGTTTATGTATGGCACAACCATCAAATCTCTCTTCAATTGTAATAGTCGAGGACCAAGAAATGTGATAAGCCTGCTGAACTTTTTTGGTGGTTTTAGTGGATATTAATCGAAAAGTAGCCTTCCAAAGAAGATGGTTCATCTATTTCACACCTTCTAGTAATTCAAATAAATCAGACATTTATCTAGGCAGGGCTGGATTAACAGTGGTGGAGGCCCTGCCCCCTCTACTACAATTGTCTAGCAAAAAAAGTTTCGTTTCGAACAATTTTTTTTCTAGAATGGAAATATAGGGAAGTAGGTAATACGAGTAACTAACAGAGTCTACAAAATGACATTCCTTGCTTTTGTATTAGCAAAATCAGTAATAAAACTTGAGAAATCAATGTTTCGCAGAGCATCGTGTTCAATTGACATAAGTGTAAGCAGTGGCGTAGCCAGACGTTGATCTCAACCTGGGTACACCTGGGCAGAAATACTGAAGCGGTGGGGGCCTAGCTTCGCTAACCTGGGCCTGTCCCGGATTGGCCCCCTGGCTACGCCACTGAGTGTAAGTGAATTCAACTATATTCACAACATTGAAGTGCGCGCAAGCGATTTAAAATCAATTTCAATTTGGAGAATGACTTCCCATTCACAAATATAGTTGTAAACAATTCATTGATTGGTCTTAATGCGGTTTTATTGTATCCAAGTTGTCGCTTTTGTAATTAGCAGAAATTGACATATAACTGTTGACCAATAAAAATATCTGTCAGCTACTCAGCAATTAGGTAGTGGAGAATTCGGAACGTAGACAACAAATGTAGCTTAAGGACACCCAGAATTCAAAACCGCCAAAAAGTTACTTATCACATTTCTCGGTTGACCCCGTCCCTAAAATACGAGATGTGGTCCTCTACTATAATGCAAGTACGCACCGAATATTGAACTTATTGTTTATGTATTATGAGGGTTTTTTATGTAACTTTTTTCTAAAATAGGTGCTCATTTTGATCCAAGTTCAAACCTTTACATAATAAATAACTGCAATCCCTCCGCACTGCCAGATATCGAAATAGTATTCGCGAGCGGTACTCCTCCATTGACCCTCCCTGGTACCATATACGCTTTCCCACTTGGGAATGGTATGTGTGCTTCTGGGTTTCAAAAACAGATTGGATCCTCTCAATATTTCGAATGGCTCTTCGGAGATGTTCTGCACAGGGCCTACTACGTAGCTTACTACCGATCTGTGCAGGAAGTCTGTTTTGCTAAATCCGTGTAAATTTATTGTATTTTCTTTAGAGAATTTGGCTTTGCGAGCATATTGTATTGTAGATTTTATACATATATTTTATATATTTTTGCAGGATTTTAGAGATTCGTTGATTTTATTTGAGTTTGAAATATTGTATTATTATTATTATTGTCAATTTTGTATGTACTTTCTAATTTACAATCATTTCAGACATTATTTTACATTTTTTTATGTGGAATCGCTTTATATTTATATCAGCGGTTTTCACTTTTTAGCAATACTTCTATATTCTGTGGATCTCCTCTCATCAACCGTAATACAAAATTTGAACCCTGGGATTATATCTTCCGTAGACCACTAATCCATAGACCCCAGTTTGGGGACCACTGTTGCCTTAATCATCTAATACAGGTGTGTCAAACTCGAATCGGATAGTGGGCCAATTTCATAACCCCAGCTCTTCCCCGGGTCATGATAGAAATGAATAAATTTTAATTACTAATTCATTCAATTATTGTATTTTTTCGCAACTGGCTGGCGGGCCACCTCTGAACAACCTGCGGGCCATAAATGGCCCTCGGGCCACCAATTTGACACGCCTGATCTAATACTACGCTGTTCGTTTTGCCATACTAGCGCTTCATACAAGCACTTCTACATCATCCTCACTGTAATGGTACACCCCACAGGATTATGTGCCTACACACTGGCTATATGAAGGCGACTTGAGGACAAAACGAGGTGCTGAGTTTGTATCAAGATGCTCATTACCGCTCATTATCCTTCTACCTCACTGATTTCATCAGCTCATTAAGCGCACCACGACGCTCTAATACGCGGAAGATTAGGTGAACTCCACTAAGATATTGAGATCAATTCTAATCCACAAGCTTAATACATTTCCCTCATGAAAAGATCCAATTTAGTGCTATTTGTATGGGAAATAACTAGTGTACAAATACTTTTGTTTCCTAGTGTCTGTTTTGGGAGACTCCACTGTAGTATACGTAAATACTATTCGGTTAGTAATCATATCGAAAAGTGTGAGATTTCTCATCTTACACAAAATTGTAAGAATATGATTACAATCCCTGTTCAGTTGACCCATCAAGAAATAGGAATGGTCTGTACCTTTGTACCTTTTCTTGAAATAAATTGCTTACATTACTCAATAGCTTACTATTGAAAGTGATGTATTACACACAATTAATTAAATGATAATATCAAATATCCCAATAAAAAAACATAAAAAATAAAGCCTCTCATTGGCTCTTAGAACAGTATAAATATATTATCACTGATTGAATTCATAAATATTGAATATCAAATATTTTCCCGGGATATGTTAAGTGTAGGAGAAAGTCTAAAGTCAATTGGAATGATACAAAGTATCATTATTCTGGCAGTTGCTGTTCTTTTCTTATTTACATCCAGCATATGGGACGTCTATTTTGCTAAGAGGATTATACATTTCGTGAAGTTGTATCGTGAGTGTGTAGAAAAGGGGAAAACTGACTTCACCGTTAATCACTCAGAAGCGCAAGTCACCACAAATCGGAAATAATCAAATACACTTTCTTGATAGTCATAAATGTCACTGAGTCCATCACGGTGCTAATATACGCATTGGGGTATGGACTGGCTAATATTCAGCGAGATTTCAACAAAGCTACGGATTTTAATTGTTCGAGTGAACTAGCACATTTTCCACCACTTACTATAGAGGTAATCTTTGCAAATCCTGTTGTTCCTGTCCTTATCTCTTTGGGAGATTTTGGGTTGGTGCTCACTTTCGCGTTTAGTGTTTGTCTAATGAAGTATCTGGATGTCATTCTCCATAATATTCATGGAAAACCGTTTCGGTACATTAAAAAATTCCTCCTGATCACTTTCTTCATTGGAGCATTCATGATAGTATCTGGGTCTATTCCTCAATTGTTGATCATTGAAAAGTTCTCCGTTCCAATAATAGAGACAATATACTTCATTATTTGGGTTAAATGCATTCGTACATTCTACAATACATTGAGATGGAGAGCACTTGAGTTTAAGATAAGAGGGGAAAGGAAATCGATTGTCAGAAGAGCAATCATCAACTGCAAGCAGTTCGCATTGGTAATGGGCATACTTGTTATTGCAAAGACCTGCTGGGTTTTAACCGAATTCAGCTCACAATATTACTTCCTCATTGCAACAGGTCTGCATTATGGTCCCTGTATCTTCCAATACCTCTACCATACTCCTCTCTACCAGTCACTACTGCTTTCACAGCAGCAAATCAAAGCGCTGAAACTCAGTCATGAAGTCCAAACCTATGTCTCATCAATTCTAATTTTCACAGCGTCTATTTTAATCGGATCAGAATACCTATTGGCTACGGTCCTGTTTTTCGGCACTAAAATTGTAAAAAAATTAAAGTATCGATTCGGATGTGTTCACACAAGATTTACCCCTACAAACCACCTCCATCGTCCACTCCTCATTCCAAAATAGAAACTAAATATACCTATGCCTTAATTATACTAATTCCTATGTTATATTATGTTGTTTGTATTCACAATATTAACTGTTAGATATATGTTAAATTTGAATTAAATACAATAAAAAAGTCCCTAAGGATTCCACTTAAATAAGACTGTGAAATGCCAAATAACTGGCTGTCTTGGACTGTATATTTTGATCAGAAAATATGTAGAATTTTGATCAGAAAACCAGTGTAGAACTTTGATCAGAAATGTGGGATTTGTATTAATTAGTATTGAAATTTCACATTTCTGATCAAAATTCTACATTGGTTTTCTGATCAAAATATACAGTTTCCTTGCTATATACATAGCATCATTCATTTCTGAAATGTAGAAATATAGGAATGCTTTCAAAGACTCAGTTTAACCATTATGTTCAGAACACATGCATGATATACTACGTGCTCATACCAAGTCTAGTGCAGCCTTTCTCAAGCTGTGGTACACGAGCTCCTAGTGGTGGAGGTATTTCATTTTACGTTACCGTGGAGGTATTTCATTTTACGTTAATAAGATATCAAAATTTGATATATTGGTTATTATGGTGGTACGCGGAGACCCTAATATTTACTGAGGTGGTACGTGGTGTAAGAAGTTTGAGAACCACTGCATCGGTCTAGTATCTATCCACCATTTAGCTCATTTCTCAGTTATGGTCAACTGTGTTTAATAGGTTACTCCACAGCTCCTAATCAATAGAGACATAACGGTAGGATCAGAGGGATTCAAAAAAATTAGGAACATTTTTCTACTGCAATCTGCAATCCTTTTATTCGTAATTAAGATGATTACGTAAGAAGTACATACGCGTACTATATATCATTTTACAATTGATGAATTGAATGTTTTATTTTTTGTAAAGGGGGGCATATTAAACGGAAAGTCATATTCATTGATGTTTCTCATTTAGACAAATATACAGTCGACTCTTAATAGGGCCTCCTTTGGCAGGACCGGAATAGCTCTTACACATAGGAGCTAATACAACATATTTTCGATTAATAGGGGAAAATGTCCTCTAACCGATGTTGACCCTATTAAGCGGAGTCGACTGCATAAGAATTCTCTTGTGATGTCTAACAACCCCTCGAACGAGCAAGGGGTCTTAAAAAATTTTTGTTTAAAATTGATTGAAGAAACTGGAAAGTTTCTGATTACCATAAAGTCTAAAGTTACTTGTATAAGCATTTATTTTACTTCAGCGATTCAATGGTTGTCTAATAACTTAGTTCAACTCGCAGTAGCAGTTCAACTAAAGCTAGCTAGGCATTCAATGAAACTTTGTTAGATATAACAGAGACTATATTTCGATTTAGAAAGCCAGAAATTTGGAATTTTTATTATCAGTATTGAAATTCCACATTTCTGATCAAAATTCTACATGTTTTCTGATCGAAATATAGTCTCATCAGTGACAAATCTGGTGGTTTAGCGATAAGCCACCAAATTCCGGAGCATGGTGGCTAACTAAGCCACCAAATTTTATTAAGTGCTGAGTTTATTTATCTCGCGTATTTATAATTTTGTGGCTATAAGCCACCAGAAAAAGGAAAATGGTGGAAGATAGCCACCATCAAATTTTGATTTTGTCGAGCACTGAGTCCCATATAACATTCATCCATGGTACATTTTATACCAGTCCTTGTATGGAGTCTGCTATGCGTTGTCTTTATTTGTTCGAATCATATCGATATATTTATAAGCATTGTATGCGGTATTTTGATATGATTTCATAACTCTTAAATTAATACAGTGCCTAATTCTGCACAATGCACATCATATATGTGTATTTAATTATCATTGAAACTTGCAGATTTTGGATGCGTTATTGTAGTTAAAATACTGAAGAACGATGCTCAAAATGTCCTAGATACTTTCGCCGTGTCTAGAAATACTAAAAGTTGAAATCACTGATAATTCCCGCGTATCAACAATATAACAAAAGTGTAAAAATGGCCTGGAAATCCTTTGGGCAATTCTACTTGTATTTAGCAAGCAATTAATTAGGAAGTACTAGTTAAGCCCAACCCTGCGCTGATCTTCCGGAAAGCTGGTGTGTCCAGTAAATACCTGTCTACTCCTTAGCTCAAGATTTAGATGTGTCACCGTTACAGAGCATTAAAGGTGCAGAAGTTGGAGCAGCGCTCCTATTTTTGAGGAGCGCGCTCACTGGAACGCACTCCTTTTAATGAAGTTTGTTTCGACAATTTCCCCTGATATCTAACAATTTTTCTAAACGTTTCCTACTGAAATTAAATTTAGGGTAAATTTAAATTATAGTGTCTTAAAAAATGAATATATCACATATTAGTATTCAAATCTTCAATTTTTTCCAATCTTGCTTGTAATTTTGCAATAAATTTCATTGTATAACCCATTATTATCGGCAGCAATTTTTTCGAAAAGGAAAACTGAAAATAATATATTTATATAGGGGTACTATAATACTATTTAACAAAACACTATAAATACTAGTATAAATTACTTTTTGAGGCTCTAATTATTAGAATATGAGCTAGCCATATGTATGCATATTCTAAAGAGATGTTTCTAAAATAAAATACAAGTGTACCTAAGTGCATTATCACAATTGAATATTGGAGTGAGGATGAGTAATATAATCCTTTGAGAAAGCCAATCCTAATTGATCGCTTCATAGTAGTTTTGAATATCTGAAAGAGAGGAATTATGAGTCTTAGCTACATTATCTAACTTATTCGTTTGGAAATATTCTATCTTTTCTGGATCTGGAAGAGAGGTTTTTAAAATCTCGGGTCCATCATCTAACTTTCTCATTTGAAAATTCTTTGTTCTTTTGCATCGATGTATCTTGTAACAACCAATGGTAATAGATAGGATAACGATAATAAGGAATATAAAGAGTAGTAAAACGACGATTACAGAAATGAGTGCAGTTCGCTCTGAATGGTTTGGAAATTGACAAATGTATGAATCATTCGTGTTGACACAGATATCTTGACACGATTTCTTATCCGCTTTTAAAATGTGTCTTTGAAAACAGGAACAGTGGAAAGAACCATTCGTGTTGAAACAGATTTGATCACATCCTCCATTATCAACTTGACACTCGTCTCTGTCTCTGCAGTAACCTGTTGTAGTTATGTTGAATCCCTCATAGCAGTCACAACCATAGGAACCGATGGTGTTAAGGCATATTTGTTGGCATGTATTCGCACCTCCACTAGAGCACTCATCAGTATCCTGACAAGATTTCCCATCGTTTTGAAGAGTGTAACCTGGCATGCATGAGCAATGATAAGATCCATTTGTGTTTGTACATGCATAATCACAGCCTCCATTGTTGAATAGACACTCATCTATATCCACACAGCTTCCCGTAGCTGTTAAGACAAGCCCCTGTGGACAGTCACAGAGGTAAGAGCCATTCGTGTTAAAGCAAATATCATGACATATATGTGTTCCAAGCATACATTCATCCAGATCAATACATGACGTCATATTTGGACTGTACCCTATTGCACATGAACAAGAAAAAGAACCATTAGTATTTGTGCATATTTGCTCACAGCCTCCATTGTTAAATAGGCACTCGTCTATGTCTAGACAGCTTCCTGTGGTTGCTGTGTTAAATCCAGGACGACAATCGCAACCATAAGAACCGTTAGTGTTGATACAAGTATGTTGACAGTCGTGTAGCTGCTCGATACATTCATTGACATCTAAACACGATCTCTTGTCTCCATACAAACTGTACCCTTGTGTGCATGCACAGTGGTCAGAGCCATCAGTGTTAGAACACAGCTGATCACAACCTCCGTTATTAACTGTGCAATCTATGTCTAAGTGACATTCGTTTTCAAACTGGAAATATCCTTTATTGCATTCACAGTACGCACTATCAACTGTGTTAACGCAGGTGCTGTTGTCTGGGCAAATGAAGGATTTGTTAAAGCACTGAAATGATTGAGTTTGGATACAACCAAAGTAATTTGATTCATCTGTAATTTGCTTTCCAATCAACTCATTCGGAGTGGAGCAACTTCCTGTTATTGTCCATTCAAAGATGTCTGACACAATGAAAGTCCATTGCATGTCACAATCACAATGAAAATCTTCAAATGGCGCCCAAATCTGTCGAAGTTGTGTTTGATGTTGGAACAGCTCAGAATCAAGTTTTGTCAAACCACAGTTAGTAAAGGTTATCAGTTTAATGCCAGGTTGTGTTGTGTTTTTGAATTGTTCCAATGGAACGGGGGATATCATCCTGGAATATGATCTGGTGCTTGAGTTATCCACGCTGCATTCTTCGATTGAAACACTGACTAGTTTAGTATCGAACGTTTGTAAGTAACAAGCAATAAAATTAAAGTCAACATTGCACCAAACATCACGAATCGAAGGATTTCCTTCCACAAAAAGAATTGAGAATTGGAACACGAAAAGGAAAGCGCAGAACGAATTCATTTGTGGTAGAATCAAAATCTATCTGTATCTGTGAACACAAATAATACACTCTAGTATGTGTTTATCAGTTTTTGATGTTGTGCAACACAAGCTACAATACGCCTATTGTGATTGCTTATGCAACACTAGTAAGTCTTCAGGGAATTTCTTACTTTTATTTTTGGCTAAAGGTTATTGACGGTTTTAAATGCTTACTGGTTGGTGACTTTGAGGGATGCGATTGCAATTCTATACATCCATTCTGAGCTTTGGTAAAGTGGGATGCGCCGTTGAATTTCGTGTAAAAATGGCAGGATTGACTAGAAAATAATTTGTATATAATATAAAAAAGTTTTAGGAAAATTAACACCAAATGTTATTATGATATTAATGACATTTTAAATTGATATTTTTTCAAAAGAAATCTGAATACTGTAGAGCCTCAAAAATCTGAACAGTCCAGTGCTATGTGAGACAAGCTATTCCGAATTAGTTCGGATCAGTGAAGTAGCTCCCAGATAATTATTCAATGTGAAATTACTGATCATAAATTTGCATAATTCATTCATATCAGGGTATTTTAAATGATAACTATTATTATACGTATACGTGCAATTGCTTTTTTACGAGGTTTCACAATCATATGCAAAGTTTGGTGGTCAATTCAAATCATTGAAGCGTGAAATAATCTGATTTCAGTTCGGATAATAGGAACAAAGTTGTCGATTCGATTCTCTATACAATTCTCTGTCTGTTTTACAGATTCGCGAGATTATCCTAAATACGATTTCTGACGATAATCAATTCAGATTTTTAACAAGTATACATTGCATATATAATGTTGAATATAAATAAACTTTTATCGTACTCCATATGCAAAATATACAGATAATATTTAAATTTAGATTTCAACCTTGCACAGATCTAAATTAATACTTAAAATCATTCAAGATAATTCATTCAAAATGTTAATTTAAACAACCAATCAAAAGTGAGAGTTTGAGAAGAAGCTGAGAGCTATAAATACGATAGGCTCTGCGAGATCTTAAATATTCAAATGGCGATTAGAATATACGATCCGCCTCTAAACATTTCTGAGTCGCTCCTAGTCAGTCTATGTCGCGGGAGCTACGGCGGCTTTGATCCCGATCTGTTCGCGGAAAAGTATGAAGACCATATTTGTGCGATTTGTTTGGGCATTCTACGCAATCCAGTTTGCACCAGATGCAAGCATTACTTCTGTGAGTCCTGCTTCGATTGTATCCGAGATGAGAAAGACTGCGCTCAGTGTCCAATAGACAGGAACAAGCTACTTCCACACGACTACTACATGGCCAGGTCTGTGCAGAAAGAGATCGATTCAAAACTGATACTCAAATGCCCTTGGTCGAGTGAGAGCTGCAAATGGTCCGGGAACCTTAAGCGCCTCGTCGACCATATTGAAGAGGAATGTGAGTATGCGTTTGTAAAGTGCAGAGAATGCTCGAAAGAGATTCGAAGGAAATTAATGGACAGACACGAGATCGAGCATTGGAGGAGTAGATGTCGTAACCTGCTAAGCTCCATCAAAAACAGGACAGCTCCAGTTCTGAACATCCAGAAAGCAACCTGGGCTATCCTAAACCAATCACGGAAAGCATACGACAACTTCGTAACACCTTTCTACTGGACACTGTACGGGGTGGATTCGCTCATCAGTCGAAGAAGCATTCTGTTCTCGCCGCCAATCCTCACGGACTACTACGGATACCGGTATCAGGTCAGATTGAATATGGGAGGGTATGGTGACGGCTATGGGAGGTATATCTCTGCATATCTGTACATCATGGACGGACCGAATGACAAAAAGCTTCAATGGCCTTTCTCTGGGACATTTCAAGTCAGTCTGATGGACCAGAGACTGAGAGAGGGGGAGAGAGGAGAACATTTCGCGAAAACTTTGCAATTCCTAACACACCCTTCACTTTTGAACCCTCCAACAGCCGGTGAGTCTAAGAACACAGGGCTGGGTTGGGGGAAGCTAGTCTCCTACCTCGTGTTACAGGATAAATACAGTATTGATGACACAGTGGTAATAAGCTTGGAGTTGACCACAAAGCATCAGCCGTCATAGTCGTTATTAATTTGAATGGGTAATGGGGTAGTAGTTCAACTCAGTCGCTTGTAAGATAGAATACGATAACATCGATCGTAGTAATTAGTCCATTCTAACTAAAAAGTAATATTGTGTATATTGTGTTATTTAACCATTTAGGATTGCATTAAAATTGTAATATTTGATTTCATGTTAACTTATTAAAAGTTATATTGATTCAGTAGGTTTAATATATTTAGGTATGTAAAGCTGTGAGTAAATTTATCCGTAGACAAGGTGTTTCTATTTATAGTAACTACGTAGTTCTATTTTAGTGCGGCTCTTACGTCATGGACGGTGTGTAACTATGGACGTGGCCAGCCACTGATTAATGGTGAGTCATATCGAAAAACGTGGAATTAGTGTTTGACTGTTAGCCTTCTCTATAAAGGTTAGACAGCTGAAGTCGAGTGTAAATATTCTAATCTTAGACCTTTCCTCAAAGGGAAAATTTTCGAGCAATCAGATTACTGGAATTTAGCATTTCAACCATATTTAAATAAAATCGATTATATTCCGCAGTTTCTTAGATTCAATAATGAAATGTAAATTATAGGGTTCTCCGCTTAATCGGGGCAAAATGTCCTCTGACCGATGTGACCCTATTAAGCGGAGTCAACTGTAATTTAAATGATACTTTATACTGTCACAATAATGCAATTCAATTCGTACTAAATTCTTCTAAAAAGAACTAGAGTAGAGCTCGGTTAGTACGTACTCGGGATAAGACGTACTTCGGCTTAGTACGTACTCATTTCTCTGAACCAAAACTCATTTATTATATAGATTCTTTCGTAATATCAATTCGGTTAGTACGTACTTACGGATATACGTATTGTTTTCTGATTCCCGGAGGGGTACGTCTTATCCGAGTTCTACTGTATATTCTACCCCTCTAGCTGAGGACACTTGCAATTTAATCGGTGGATCTAGCCTCCCTAATTTGGCTAACTCTACGCCTATGGTAGCAGTGCACTCCGCTCCAGAGTCCCGCTACTGCTTGTGTTTCCAGTTATAACTCCAGTTATAACTCCAGTTATAACTTCAGTTATAACTCCAGTTATAACTCCAGTTATAACTCCAGTTATAACTCCAGTTATAACTTCAGTTATAACTCCAGTTATAACTTCAGTTATAACTCCAGTTATAACTTCAGTTATAACTTCAGTTATAACTCCAGTTATAACAACAACTCAACTGGGCCCCGGCCAGGTTCAGGACTTTAAGCCGGGGCCGGGACAGAAATTTAATCGGTGGATCTAGCCTCCCTAATTTGGCTAACTCTACGCCTATGGTAGCAGTGCACTCCGCTCCAGAGTCCCGCTACTGCTTGTGTTTCCAGTTATAACTCCAGTTATAACTCCAGTTATAACTTCAGTTATAACTCCAGTTATAACTCCAGTTATAACTCCAGTTATAACTCCAGTTATAACTCCAGTTATAACTTCAGTTATAACTCCAGTTATAACTTCAGTTATAACTCCAGTTATAACTTCAGTTATAACTTCAGTTATAACTCCAGTTATAACAACAACTCAACTGGGCCCCGGCCAGGTTCAGGACTTTAAGCCGGGGCCGGGACAGAAGTGGCCCGGATTGGCCGGGACCGGGGCCGGGGGACCGGTCGATCCCTACTTGTGACACGATGTTATAATAAAATACAGTCGACTCCGCTTAATAGGGTCACATCGGTCAGAGGACATTTTGCCCCGATAAAGCGGAGAACCCTGTTAACTGAAAATATTTTGTATTAGCTTCTATGTGTGAGAGCTATTCCGGTCCTACCAAAAGTGGCCGATTAAGCGGTTGACCAGATCAACCAGTGACCCTATTAAAAGGATTTGACTGTAATACAGAATGTGACCAGTGTATCATACCAGGTTCAATCCTGTGGTTGTCCAACATCTCACAGCAAGCTCTCCACTAGTTCACTCCTTGCTGGAAGGACACGGCTCCGTTTTCGAACAGCTGATCAGGTGTTAAGCTAGAGGTGTCCACAGCTAGCGTACGAGTGACAGACCCAAAATGAATTGAACGCCAAATAAGTTGGCTGGACCAAGGACGAAGTGAATTGATTTCGGTTTAGACTTCTGTTTTCTTTGAAAATAGTTTCCAATTCCGAAGAGAAGAATACAAACAGCTGATGTCCTGAATAGGAGGAACCATCTAAATTTAGAACTGTCCAGGATTCTGATTCAAGTGGTTGATAGTTGGGTTGATGACATTGGTTTAAGTTTAGAATTGAAATAGATTAATCCAAGAACTATTCTCCATACATAACTACTGTCTACACGTGTAGCTAGGTAAGAATAATTAATCCATAGACAATAGGTCACGTTCTCTAATAATTAATAAAACAAAGTACAGTCGACTCCGCTTAATAGGGCCACATCTGTCAGAGGACATTTTGCACCGATTAAGCGGAGGACCCTATTACCGAAAATATTTTGTATTAGCTTCTATGTGTGAGAGCTATTCCGGTCCTGCCAAAAGTGGCCCGATTAAACAGTGGCCCTATTAATTAAGCGGAGTCGACTGTATATGCATAAACATTTTGAATGATCTCCAGTATAATCTCCTATTGAACTGCT
Organism: Aphrocallistes beatrix; assembly: GCA_963281255.1. Lineage (NCBI taxonomy): Eukaryota > Metazoa > Porifera > Hexactinellida > Sceptrulophora > Aphrocallistidae > Aphrocallistes > Aphrocallistes beatrix. The sequence continues at coordinate 3,178,029 of OY725495.1, forward strand.
CAGTGACTATTCGGTCTATTCGGAATTGATTGGCTAGTGCCATGGCATTGGCTATCCCACATTCCTGACCCTTCTGGACTTATGCCACTAAGGCGAGAAAACAAAAAAAACTCTAGTACAGATCTGAGGTGACATCTGAAACTAGAATCAGTGTCATGGGGGTACTGATGGACACAATCTACATTTCGAGTACATTGATCAATAACTTAGGATTCAGATATCTAGTCATATAATCTGAGTCGTAGAAATAAGTGTAAAAATGTATGTTCGCTTCACCTTCATTTCAATCGAACCTAAGTTCATTATTAGAAACAATTAAGTTTGATTCAAAAGGTTAAAATCTTACCAATAAATGTACATAACAGGAAGATCTATCTGAAAAAGCATAAACTGTGTTACAGGCAGATGTTCGTCGAAATAAAATTGAGTTTTGAATTCCCTTCTTTAGTCTAATGTAAATTGTCGTATTTTAAATTAATTAACTGAATAGATAAAAGAGACATGATTAATTTCCGGGACGGGACGGGTTAAGATAGCAATTTCCGGGATGGAATCCCGTCCCGGAAATTAGGCATGCCAGATAAAAGTCAAATAAACAAAAAATGAATTCATAACTTCTTGTAAAATTACAATACTAATCTAAATTTATCTATTCGTAAGTGTGAATATCCTGTCGCTACGTCTAAGGTAAAAAAGTGTCACAGGATGGGTTGAGGCGCTGTAGTGACTGACTCCAAGATAGCTGGATACAATATCTCTATCAATACCACGGATCCTATAAATAGCAACAGATTTCTCTGATTCGTTTCTGTGTACCAAGTTATCGCAAAGGCTTTGAGGTTCTTGAGGAAATCTCCTAGGTTGCTACCTCCTATCCGTGAGGGAGACATTCTAGCTAAGTAACAACTAGAATTGGGAAATAAATACGGAGGAGAGTATGCATCAGTTCTATCCATAAAGTTGATAGATTTGGGAGGTATTGAAAAGTCGAGAGAGCATGCTCATTAAGTCGAGAGAGCATGCTCCTTACATTTCTACCTTCTATATATTCAAAAAAAGGTATTTACTGATTTGAATATACTACATGCGTCCTAGATACTGTACTTACCGTACGGAGTATCAACTATAAAAATCCTGGTGTAAAATTGGTTTAAATTAGTTCGAGATGTTTCATATATGTAATAACTTCCTGCTTTTATAAGTAGGTATGATGCTGGTAACCAATGGATAGCTATTAGCTAGGAAACTTATCAATTATGCTGTAGTTTATAGAAGCCACTTTTTTGTTACTCATATATGGCGGAGGAATTTACAATCGAGCAATGGATTTCTATCACAATACTTGTATAATGCATATATTATAGATACAAGCCAAACGCAATTGTAAAATTACAATACTATTGCATGAGTACACAACTAATTCTCTGCTAGTACGATTGGTGTGCATGAGATGGGAAAATATTCATACAATTAAAAATGTTCTGGATTTGCATTATCGTGTTTAAATATGTTTAAACACGTTTAAACATGTTTAAACATGTTTAAACACGTTAAACATGATTTTAAACACGTTTAAACATGTTTAAACATGTTTAAACATGTTTAACACGTTCGCTGTATTAAATAGCTGTATTTAACCCACGCTTGCCACAGGAATGTGTTGCGTCATTTCCGGTTTAAGCCATTTTCAATGGGGAAGCCATATAAGTTTGGGGTTATTACTATAAATAGAAAAATCCCAAATGCTTTCAAGGGTTAATTAATTAATAACCCCTAAATTACCTGGGGTTATTTCTATTTGTAGCAAATACCGCACATTTGTTTCCCCGAAGGTTTCCCGTCCAAAATGACTTAATCAAAAATGAGTTAGCAAAAATCTAGCGCCATTTTAATTATCTTATATATTAAAACGCTAGGATTTTTTTGTCCGAATTGATTGAAGAATTGGCAAGTTGTAGAGATATGTAAATTGGCATGTAAGTGTCAAATGATATGACTACGATTAAGTTCTAAGATCTAAGCGAAATTTTCATACCTCTGCAAAAAAAATGGAAAACAATTTTTCATACCTTTTCTATACAAAATAAATGACTACACTATCCCAATAGAAACCATTGTACGACACTACAATAGATCGTCATTATTATTAATATTTCAAAGCCACAACTTATGTTTGATATCTTAAATGTATTAAAGTGTTTGGCAATAAAAAAGATAATCTGCATATTTTCACACCTTTATATACATATTTTCACACCATTTGATGAATTTTGAAAATAATGCTAGAGACCAGCTTCCAACGGTTGACATGGGTTTTTTAGGGGTGTAGATTTCGAATATCATATTTTCAGATCGATATGATCAATTATGTGTTTACTTTTGTTTACATTAGATACATAAAGTAAACAAATCTCAAAAATATGCTAGAGACTAGCTTCCAACGGATGACATGGGGTTTTCAGGGGTGTAGATTTCGAATATCATATTTTCGAGTAAATTTGATAATCGATTTGTTTACTTTTGTTTACAATAGATACATAAAGTAAAAAAGTTACAAAAATGGGCTAGAGACTAGCTTCCAACGGTTGACATGGGGTTTTTAGTGCTGTAGATTTCGATTATTATATTTTCGGATCCATATGAGAAATTATTCGTCGACCTTTGTTTACAATATTTATATAAAGGAAAAAATTCCAAAATATGTTAGATTGAGTGACTCCAGGCGCACGCAGGGCGACTCTGCGGACACGCAGTGTCCGCAAGCCCCGCAGCGCAAGCAAGCGAAGCGTGCTTGTTTATATGAAATAGAATCGTGTGAATCGCATATAATTTATCATATTGATCTGAATATATGATATTTGAACTCTATGCCCCTGAAAACCCCGTGTCAACCGTTGCAAGCGAGTCTCTATCGGAGTCCAGCCTATTTTTGTAATTTGTTTACTTTATGTATCTATTGTGAACAAAAGTAAACAAAGAATTTATCACATATATTCGAAAATACGATTTTCAAAATCTACACCCCTAAAAACCTCATGTCAATAGTTGGAAACCAGCTTCTAGCATATTTTTCTAAATTCGTCAAATGGTGTGAAAATTTGTATATAAAGTTGTGAAAATATCCACATAACCTTTTTTATTGTTATACACTATCATCAAATTAAGATATCAAATAGAAGTTGTGGCTTTGGAGTATCAATAACAATGGCAATCTATTGTAGTGTCGTACAATGATTTCTATTGTGAGAGTGAAGTAATAGATATTGTATTGAAAAGGTGTGAAAAATTGTTTTCCATTTTTTTTGCAGAGGTGTGAAAATTTCGCTTAGATCTTAGAACTTAAAATCAACACTGAGGAATAAAACCATAAAATGTTCAAAAATGGGAAAAAGAGTCAAACATTCGTAACTAAAAACCCAATACTCTACTTTGTTCTATAATTAGCCCAAGCAAAAACTCCAAACGACACATCTTTAATTAATTCACAACTTAAACATCATTCTTCCTCTAATTGTCCACAGAGTAATATTAGAAATTTGGATCTCAACAACTCAGGAGTAGAACTAAGTCTACAAATAATAATTAGAACTAACGTCTACATAATGAGTAGAACTAATGACGCATCCCATAAATTCGTACTCTAGGAGGATCTATGAATCTTTTAAATCCAAATAGACAATATTTTAGTATTTTGTTTGCGTGAGCAGAATGTGATTCAACCTTACTAGCTAAGGTCAACCCATTTCCAGTCAGCATTCTAAATCAAATCATCTGATCAGAATACTCGACAGAATTGGTCAAGTTCATTGTAATGATACATGTGGTACAGGTGTAAGAACGTGATTACATCTTATGTATTACAACTCTGTACTTTATCTACACACTTGATTGTCTGACTATACAATACTAAATTGTTGTTATAACAAGTATAAAATGCATACAAGTTATTACTAAACGTATACATAATTCTAAAACAAGTAAACCTTTTCTGAACATTTAATTTTTCAAACGATTCATAAATCTATTCCTAACAGTATACCATAATGGCTACACAATTCCCAGAACCAGCACAGCCTATAAACACCATCGAAGAAGAAATAAACCAATTCTTCGATAGAATAGTTGCCTGTGTTGATTACAGAAGAAGAACACTCATCGCTGAAGCGAATGAGAAGAGAGAAGAAAAGAGAGATAAATTGGAGAGAAAGGAACAGAGTGAACAACAGCTACTAGCGTTGAAAGCAGACACAGAACGAAACTTGAAAGAGAACTTCCTTCAAGAAACTCAGAAAGATATTCTGACTAAAATCGAGGACAAACTATCAGAGGTGCGAATCCGTCAACCAGAGACAAGTATGAAGTTTCAAGGAGACTCGAGACACGTGGAACAACTGGTCCTAGGTCTGGGAGGAATTATCGAGGAAGAAGTGCCAGTAGTCCCCCGCTACCAGGATATGAAAGTAACGGTAGCTGTGGGGAAAAGAGGACTGGGAGATGGAGAGATCTCAGATCCTCATGCTATCGCAATCGACCAGAAGACAGGTAATGTTTACATAACACAAGGAATAGAAAGCATTGAAAACAGTGGAAGAATATCCATCTTCTCTCAGTCAGGAGAGTTCATAAATAGCTTCGGACAGGAATACACGAGTTCCCCACACGGTATAGCGATATATCGAAACTACGTGTATGTGGCAGATTTTACCACAAAACAAGTGTTCCAATTCAAACAAGAAGCTAACATCAGTCTAGTGAAGAGTGTAGGAGGCCAAGGATCTGAAGATGGAAAGTTCGGATATCCAAGACAAATATGCGTTTCCAGGAATGGAGATTTGTACGTGACTGATTGGTTGAATAATAGGATACACATCCTGGATAGTTCTCTCCATTTCCTACGCAAAATATCTCACCAAACATTGAGCAGGCCACGTGACATCAAGCTAACAGAAGATGAAGTGTATGTGCTTAGTACTGAAGACAACCACTGTATCCATGTCTTCTCTCACGACGGAGAGAAGATACGTTCTTTGATAACACGAGACCCAAACCAGAGTATTAGTCTGGCTTATTACTTCTGTCTTGATGCAAGCAAGAATTTAATAATCAGTAATTGGGGAGATAATTGCATTAAAATCTTTTCTGCTGAAGGAACACTCCTGCACAAGATAGGAGAAGAAGGTGATGAGAAAGGAATGTTTCAAGATCCTAAAGGAATAGCTTTGACGAAAGATCTCAAACTAGTCGTCGTGTCTTATAATGAGAACTATGGTCTACAAATATTTTCTTGTTGAATTATCTTTATTAAAATACCCTAATCGTCAATGTGTGAATAAAAATATATGTGAAAACGTATTCTGTCTGATTTTGAATAAGGTAATATTAGGTAAAATGGGTCGACTTTTATAATAATTCAAATTCTCAAATTTTCAAATTACAGAAACAGAACGAAACCTGAAAGAGAACTTCCTTCATGAAACTCAAGAAAAAAATCTTTTTTAGATTTAGAAGATAGACTGGCAGAGGTGCGACTCCATCAACCAGAGACAAGTCTGAAGTTTCAAGGAGACTCGGGACACGTAGAACAACTGATCCTAGGTCTGGGAGAAATTATATAGCAAGAAGTACTAGTAGTCCCCCGCTACCAGGATATGAAAGTAACGGTAGCTGTGGGGAAGAAAGGACAGGGAGATGGGGAGATATCATCTCCTAATGGTATCGCAATTGACCAGAACACAGGCAATATTTACGTAACACAAGAAATAGGATTCGTTGAAAACAGTGGAAGAGTATCCATCTTTTCTCAGTCAGGAGAGTTCCTAGATAGCTTCGGACAGAAATACATGAATGTCCCACGCGGCATAGCGATACATGGAAACTACGTGTATGTGTCAGATGATACTCATAAAGTGTTTGAATTCAAACAAGGAACTAACATCAGTCTAGTCAAGAGTGTAGGAGGCCAGGGAACTGAAGATGGAATGTTCAATTATCCAGGACAAATATGCGTTTCTACGAATGGAGATGTGTACGTGACTGATTGGTTAAATAATAGGATACAAATCCTGGATAGTTCTCTCCATTTCCTGCGCAAAATATCTCACCAATCATTGAGCAGTCCATATGACATCAAGCTAACAGAAGATGAAGTGTATGTGCTTAGTACTGCAGACAACCCCTGTATCCATGTCTTCTCTCACGACGGAGAGAAGATACGTTCTTTGATAACACGAGGCATAAACCAGTGTACTAATCGGGGTTATTACTTCTGTCACGATGGAAACAGAAATATAATAATCAGTGATAAGTCGGATCACTGCATTAAAGTCTTTTCTGCTGAAGGAACACTCCTGCACAGGACAGGAGAACAAGGTGATGGGAAAGGAATGTTTCAACATCCTAAAGGAATAGCTTTGACGAAAGATCTCAAACTAGTTGTCGTGTCTAAAAACAAGAATTATGGTCTACAAATATTTTGTTGAATTAAATATTTGTGTATCTTGATGAAAATAGCCTCATCGTCAATGTGTGAATAAAAATATTTATGAAAACAGTATTTCTATGATTTCTATTAATTAAGGTTAATATTCGGTAAAATTGGTGGATTGTAACAATAATTAAAATTCGCATCAGCAAAAAGTTAACGACATCAAATAATAAATTTAATCGCAGAATGCCCAACGGGGACACAGTGTCCCCGATATCGCGGATGTCTCACAGCCATTTTATATGCAAGTGAAGCCATGAAAGTGCGAAGCCATATAATTTTTTGACACCATAATTAAATAAAATGTTGGTAGGAATATGATCAACTAGCGAGATGCTAGGAATTAGACCAACGCTTTTTAAATTTAGGAATCAGACCAACGCAGAGGTAGGAATTAGACCAACACTTTTTCAAAGTTAGGAATTAGACCAATGCAGAGGTAGGAATTAGACCAACGCTTTTTCAAAGTTAGGAATTAGACCAATGCAGAGGTAGGAATTAGACCAACGCTTTTTCAAAGTTAGGAATTAGACCAATGCAGAGGTAGGAATTAGACCAACGCCTTTTCAAAGTTAGGAATTCGACCAACGCAGAAGTAGGAATTAGACCAACGCTTTTTTTATTTAGGAATTAGACCAACACTTTTTCAAAGTTAGAAATCAGACCAACGCAGAGGTAGGAATTAGGAATCAGGCAGCGGTAGGAATTAGGCCTAAAACCTGCGAAGTAGGGATTAGACCTAAAATTGGAGGGAGAGCGAAAGTGAGCATTTTGGAGAGTCATATGTATAAGAACTTAGTGAAAAGGGACATTTAGTAGATTTTAAATAGTGTCAATTGGGTGTGAAATTTTCATTTTTATTCATGAGGAGGTAATATGTGGCATTTTAGGTTTTATTCATACTTGGCAGGTTTTAGGTCTTATTTCTACATTTAATGTTTTAGGTCTTATTCCTAACTTTTGAGATGCGTTGGTCTAATTCCTACCTCAAACGTTGATCAAATTCCTACCTCGGTGTTGGTTTAATTCTGGCGTAGCGTTTGTAGTTATCAGAAGTTATGAATTCATTTTTTGTTCATTTGACTTTTATCTCTTCAGTCAATTAATTTAAAATACGACAATTTACATTAGATTAAAGAAGGGAATTCAAAACTCATTCTGTGACAAGTTTGGGATGATTGAAGAGAGGACAGTTTCAACATTATGTTTTCAGGTGGACTCGATGCGCCCTTTCTGATCCTGGATACATTAGGAATTATTAGGAAATGTGATTTCGAGAGAAATGCTCAATGATCTCATTCCGCTGCCCCCTACAACTAATCTAAATTTATCTATTCGTAAGTGTGAATATTCTGTCGCTACGTCTAAGGTGAGAAAGTGTCACAGGATGGGTTGAGGCGCTGTAGTGACTGACTCCAAGATAGCTGGATATAATATCTCTATTAATACCACGGATCCTATAAATAGCAACAGATTTCTCTGATTCGTTTCTGTGTACCAAGTTATCGCAAAGGCTTTGAGGTTCTTGAGGAAATCGCCTAGCTTGCTACCTCCTATCGGTGAGGGAGACATTCCAGCTAAGTAACAACTAGAATTGAGAAATAAATACGGAGGCACTTGCATTAATTCTACTCCATGTGTAGACGTTAGTTCTACTTTTGAGGATGTTACGTTAGTTCTAACCTCATAAAGTTGAAAGATTTGTACGTGTCTTCTTTTTTTCAAAAAATCGACTAAATTAATTGATTTAATAGATTAATAATATAAGTAAATCACATAAATATAATATTAAACGAATTTAATAATAGTAATAAAGCCACTAGCCGAGAAGTATGAACTATCGAAGACAAAGTACTAATTATAAAGAATTTAAATTGGGGGTGGGCGATTTAATAATTTTTGACTAACTCGAAGACTTGTTTCGAAGATATGACAGCTAATGAGTAGTTAAGTGGAGAAAAGTTGAATTATTAAGAAGGCAATAAGCGCTAGCATGGCTGTGAAACTTTCAAAAGAAATGTGGATAGAATTCGATTTATTCGTGCAACCTTCATTCTTCTTACAAGTTTGTGAAATGATGTCCATTTCATAGCCGCATTCACACATGCATTCATAAGACCCGAATGTGTTGCTACACAATTGCTCACAACCTCCATTGTTTAAGCCGCACTCATCCATGTCAATACAACGAGTCGTGTTGACAAGAGTAAACCCAGGAGTGCAGGAGCAACCGTACGAGCCTAGTGTATTAGTGCAGTTGTGTTGACAGGGATTAAGCACGCATTCATCACTATCTACACAGGATGTGTTATCTGCGTCTAGGCTGTATCCAAGTAGGCAGGAGCAGTAGAATGAACCGTTCGTGTTAGAACAGGTCTGGTCACAGCCTCCATGGTTAGAAATGCACTCGTCTATGTCTGAGCAATTCCCGGATAGAGTTGTGATAAAGCCATGTTGACATTGAGAAATTGAGAAATTTCCAGTTTGCTGGAGCTGTTCAACACACTCAGTGATGTTTATACAGGATTTTCCATCAGCATTCAAGCTGTTTCCTTCATTACAAGAACAGTAAAATGAGCCATTCGTATTGTAACAAGTCTGCTCACATCCTCCATTATCAGGAATACACTCATTTATGTCTAAGCAATTTCCGGTAGTGGTTAGGTTGAAACCAGGGTAGCAGTCACAGAAGTAAGATCCATTAGTGTTGAGACATATATGCTGACAGTTGTCTGTATTACTAGCACATTCATCTGTATCAAAACAAGACATCCCATCTGTATCAAAATAGAACCCTTGAAGGCAAGAACAGAGAAATGATCCGTTTGTGTTGGTACAGGTCTGATCACATCCTCCGTTACTCACAAGACATTCATCCTGATCTAGGCAGCTGCCTGACATTGTCAAATTGAATCCACTATAACAGAGACAGTCGTAGGAGCCTATAGTATTCGAACATATGTGTTGGCAGTTGTGTATTTCTCCTGAACATTCATCTATGTCAAGACAGAAACTCTCTGTTTCATCCAGGATGTATCCTGGAAAGCAAAAACAGACATACGAACCAATAGAATTATAACAGTCCTGATCACAACCTCCATTGTTTAACCCGCACTCATCCATGTCAATACAACGAGTCGTGTTGACAAGAGTAAACCCAGGAGTGCAGGAGCAACCGTACGAGCCTAGTGTATTAGTGCAGTTGTGTTGACAGGGACTAAGCACGCATTCATCACTATCTACACAGGATGTGTTATCTGCGTCTAGGCTGTATCCAAGTAGGCAGGAGCAGTAGAATGAACCGTTCGTGTTAGAACAGGTCTGGTCACAGCCTCCATGGTTAGAAATGCACTCGTCTATGTCTGAGCAATTCCCGGATAGAGTTGTGATAAAGCCATGTCGACATTGAGAAATTGAGAAATTTCCAGTTTGCTGGAGCTGTTCAACACACTCAGTGATGTTTAGACAGGATTTTCCATCAGCATTCAAGCTATTCCCTGCATTACAAGAACAGTAAAATGAGCCATTCGTATTGTAACAAGTCTGCTCACATCCTCCATTATCAGGAATACACTCATTTATGTCTAAGCAATTTCCGGTATTTGTAAGGTTGAATCCAGAGTAGCAGTCACAGAAATAAGATCCATTAGTGTTGAGACATATATGCTGACAGTTGTGTGTATTACTAGTGCACTCATCTGTATCAAAACAAGACATCCCATCTGTATCAAAATAGAACCCTTGAAGGCAAGAACAGAGAAATGATCCGTTTGTGTTGGTACAGGTCTGATCACATCCTCCGTTACTCACAAGACATTCATCCTGATCTAGGCAGCTGCCTGACATTGCCAAATTGAATCCACTATGACAGAGACAGTCGTAGGAACCGTTAGTATTCGAACATATGTGTTGGCAGTTGTGTATTTCCTCTGAACATTCATCTATGTCAAGACAGAAACTCTCTGTTTCATCCAGGATGTATCCTTGAAAGCAATAACAGACGTACGAACCCCTAAAATTATAACAGTTCTGCTCACATCCTCCGTTATTAACAAGACATTCATCCAGATCTAGACAAGACTTGTCGTCCGTATCCAGATAGTAACCTTGTCTGCATGAACAGTTAAAGGTACCATCAATATTAATGCAAGTGTGCTTACAGTTGCCGTTCCCAAACAAACATTCATTTATGTCCGTACAACTTCCAGTAGACATTAAGTTAAATCCCTGCATACATTCACAGAGGTAGGAACCATTAGTGTTGGTGCAGAAATGCTGACAAGTATCTGTCCCATTCAAGCATTCGTTGAAGTCGATACAAGATCTATCATCAGTATCAAGTTCATAGCCCTGTCTGCACGAACAATAGAATGTACCAATAGTGTTGTTACATGAGTGATCACAACCTCCGTTATTGAACAGACACTCGTCTATGTCGATACAATTTCCTGTTGTAGTTACGTTAAATCCAGTGGGACACTCACAGAGATAAGAACCATTCGTGTTTAGACAGATTTCTTCGCATGAATCTGTTCCAATCAGACACTCATTTATGTCATTACATGAAGTACCATCTGAGTCGATATTATAGCCTTGTTTGCAAGAACAATAGAAAGATCCATTTCTGTTAGAACAGATCTGACTGCAATTGTCAGAATCAAGGAAACACTCGTCTATGTCTAAGCAACTGCCTGTGTTGGTTAAGTTGAATCCTGGAAAACATTCGCAAAAATAAGAACCGTTTGTATTCTGACACACATGCTGACAAGTGTGGTTATTACTCGAACATTCATCCACATCTATGCACGATTTTCCATCCGAGTGCAATCTGTAACCTGGACTACAGGAACAGTTGAATGTACCATTAGTGTTGGTGCAGATATGCTCACAACCTCCATCACTGACAAGACACTCGTCTATGTCTACACAGTGTCCTGTTACAGTTAAATTGAATCCTGTCCGGCAGTCACAATTGTAGGAACCATTCGTGTTCTCACATATCTGTTGACAGATATTTGTATCATCATTCAAACATTCATTCATATCTAAACAGAATTGACCATCTGTACTGAAGTTGAATCCTTGCAGACAAGAACAGAGAAATGATCCGTTCAGGTTGGTACAGGTCTGATCACATCCTCCGTTACTCACAAGACATTCATCCTGATCTAGGCAGCTGCCTAACATTGTCAAATTGAATCCACTTTGACAGTCACAATTGTAGGAACCGTTAGTATTCAAGCATATGTGTTGGCAGTTGTTTGTACCATTCAAACATTCATTTACATCTAGACAAGATCTTGCATCCAGATCTAAGATGTATCCCTGGTTACAAGAACAGTTAAAAGAACCATTCGTGTTGTTACATATCTGTTTACAACCTCCGTTGCTAACAAGACACTCGTCTATGTCAATGCATTTTCCTGTTGCAGTAACGTTAAATCCTGTTTGACACTCGCAGAGGTAGGAACCGTTAGTGTTCTGACAAGATTCCTGGCATGTGTGTGTTCCATCAGAACATTCATCGATGTCCAGACAGTTTCCGTTTGTAGTTAAGTTATAACCAGATTCACAGTCACAGTTGTATGAACCATTGTTATTGAGACAGATTTGCTGGCAAATAGATGTATCATTAGAACATTCATCTATATCAAGACACGATTGTTCATCTGCCAGTAAATCATATCCTTGAAGACACGAACACTGGAATGAACCGAAAGTGTTATTACATTCTTGATCACATCCTCCGTTGCTAACAAGACATTCATCAATATCTGGACAACTTCCATTCGTAGTTAAGTTAAATCCACTGAGACATTCACAATGATAAGAACCATTCGTGTTGTTACATATTTGTTGACATGTGTTTGTTCCATTAGCGCATTCGTCTATATCTAGACAAGATTCTCCGTCCGTATCCAGATAGTAACCTTGTCTGCATGAACAGTTAAAGGTACCATCAATATTAATGCAGGTGTGCTGACAGTTGCCGTTCCCAAACAAACATTCATCTATGTCTATACAACTTCCAGTATACATTAAGTTAAATCCTTGCATACAATCACAGAGGTAGGAACCATTAGTGTTGATGCAGAAGTGTTGACAAGTATCTGTCCCATTCAAACATTCGTTGAAGTCGATACAAGATCTATCATCAGTATTAAGGTCATAGCCCTGTCTGCACGAACAATAGAATGTACCATTAGTGTTGTTACATGAGTGATCACAACCTCCGTTATTGAACAGACACTCGTCTATGTCGATACAATTTCCTGTTGTAGTTACGTTAAATCCAGTGGGACACTCGCAGAGATAAGAACCATTCGTGTTTACACATATTTCCTCGCATGTATCTGTTCCAATCAGACACTCATTTATGTCATTACAAGAGATCCCATCTGTATCAATACTATAACCTTGCTTGCAAGAACAATAGAAAGATCCATTTCTGTTAGAACAGATCTGACTACAATTGTCGGAATCCAGGAAGCACTCGTCTATGTCTAAGCAACTGCCTGTGTTAGTTAAGTTGAATCCTGGAAAACATTCGCAAAAATAAGAACCGTTTGTATTCTGACACACATGCTGACAAGTGTGGTTATTACTCGAACATTCATCCACATCTATGCAAGATTTTCCATCCGAGTGCAATCTGTAACCTGGACTACAGGAACAGTTGAATGTACCATTAGTGTTGGTGCAGATATGCTCACAACCTCCATCACTGACAAGACACTCGTCTATGTCTACACAGTGTCCTGTTACAGTTAAGTTGAATCCTGTACGGCAGTCACAATTGTAGGAACCATTCGTGTTCTCACATATCTGTTGACAGATATTTGTATCATCATTCGAACATTCATTTATATCTAAACAGAATTGACCATCTGTGCTGAAGTTGAACCCTTGCAGACAAGAACAGTGGAAAGAGCCATTTGAATTGGTACAGGTCTGATCACATCCTCCATTACTCACAAGACATTCATCCTGATCTAGGCAGCTGCCGGACATTGTCAAATTGAATCCACTATGACAGTCACAATGGTAGGAACCGTTAGTATTCAAGCATATGTGTTGGCAGTTGTTTGTACCATTCAAACATTCATTTACATCTAGACAAGATCTTGCATCCAGATCTAAGATGTATCCCTGGATACAAGAACAGTTAAAAGAACCGTTCGTGTTGTTACATATCTGTTTACAACCTCCGTTGCTAACAAGACACTCGTCTATGTCAATGCATTTTCCTGTTGCAGTAACGTTAAATCCTGTTTGACACTCGCAGAGGTAGGAACCGTTAGTGTTCTGACAAGATTCCTGGCAAGTGTGTGTTCCATCAGAACATTCATCGATGTCCAGACAGTTTCCGTTTTTAGTTAAGTTATAGCCAGATTCACAGTCACAGTTGTATGAACCATTGTTATTGAGACAGATTTGCTGGCAAATAGATGTATCATTAGAACATTCATCTATATCAAGACACGATTGTTCATCTGCTTGTAAATCATATCCTTGAAGACAGGAACACTGGAATGAACCGACAGTGTTATTACATTCTTGTTCACATCCTCCGTTGCTAACAAAACATTCATCAATATCTGGACAACTTCCATTCGCAGATAAGTTAAATCCACTGAGACATTCACAATAATAAGAACCATTCGTGTTGTTACATATTTGTTGACATGTGTTTGTTCCATTAGTGCATTCGTCTATATCTAGACAGGACTTTGCGTCTGTATCCAGATAGTAACCTTGTCTGCATGAGCAGTTAAAGGTCCCATTAGTGTTAGAACAGTTATGATCACAGTCTCCATTCATAAACATGCATTCGTCTATGTCAATACAACTCCCATTGGTGGTCTGGTTAAATCCATGGAAGCATTCACAGGTGTAGGAGCCATTCGTGTTAACACAGATTTGCTGACACGAATCCATTCCATTTGTGCACTCGTTTACATCTAGACAAGATCTATCATCAACATTTAAATAATAACCTTGTGTACATGAACATGAGAAAGAGCCATTCGTATTGTTACATATCTGATCACAATCTCCGTTGTTAGAGAGACACTCGTCTATGTCAAGACATTTTCCTGTTGCAGTAACATTAAATCCTGTTTGACACTCGCAGAGATAGGAACCGTTAGTGTTCTGACAAGATTCCTGGCATGTGTGTGTTCCATCAGAACATTCATCGATGTCCAGACAGTTTCCGTTTGTAGTTAAGTTATAACCAGATTCACAGTCACAGTTGTATGAACCATTGTTATTGAGACAGATTTGCTGGCAAATAGATGTATCATTAGAACATTCATCTATATCAAGACACGAACGTTCATCTGCCAGTAATTCATACCCTTGAAGACACGAACACTGGAATGAACCGAAAGTGTTATTACATTCTTGATCACATCCTCCGTTGCTAACAAGACATTCATCAATATCTGGACAACTTCCACTCTCAGTTAAGTTAAATCCGCGGAAGCATTCACAATGGTTGGAACCATTCGTGTTGCGACATATTTGTTCACATGTGTTTGTTCCATTAGTGCATTCGTCTATATCTAGACAAGACTTCGCGTCTGTATCCAGATAGTAACCTTGTCTACATGAACAGTGGAAAGAGCCATTAATATTATAACAGTTGTGATCACAGCCTCCATTACTGATGGAGCACTCGTTAATGTCCAAACAAACTCCAGGATCAGTCATGTTATTCGTATATCCCTCTCTGCATTCACAGAAGTAAGAACCATTCGTGTTCACACATATCTGTTGGCACACATGCATTCCATTTGTACATTCATTTAGGTCTGTACATGATTTCCCATCTGTATCTAAATAGTACCCTGGTGCGCATGAACAGTGGTAGGAACCATTTCTGTTATTACAAGAATGTTCACAGCCTCCATTCTCCATCAGACACTCATCTATATCTATGCAAAATCCATACGTAGTTATGTTAAATCCAGGATTACAGTCACAAAGGAAGGAACCATTTGTGTTGACACAAATCTGTTGACAGGAGTGCGATCCATTTGAACATTCATTAATATCTATACAAGACTGGTTATCAGTATTTAGGTTGTATCCTTGTAAACAAGAACAAGAGAATGTACCATTAGTGTTGTTACATGAGTGATCACAACCTCCGTTATTGAATAGACACTCGTCTATGTCGATACAATTTCCTGTTGTAGTTACGTTGAATCCATTGGGACACTCGCAGAGATAAGAACCATTCGTATTCAAACAGATTTCCTCGCATGTATTTGTTCCATTAATACACTCATTTATATCATTACAAGAGATCCCATCCGCATCGATATTATAGCCTTGTTTGCAAGAACAATAGAAAGATCCATTTCTGTTAGAACAGATCTGACTGCAATTGTCAGAATCAAGGAAACACTCGTCTATGTCTAAGCAACTGCCTGTGTTGGTTAAGTTGAATCCTGGAAAACATTCGCAAAAATAAGAACCGTTTGTATTCTGACACACATGCTGACAAGTGTGGTTATTACTCGAACATTCATCCACATCTATGCACGATTTTCCATCCGAGTGCAATCTGTAACCTGGACTACAGGAACAGTTGAATGTACCATTAGTGTTGGTGCAGATATGCTCACAACCTCCATCACTGACAAGACACTCGTCTATGTCTAGACAGTGTCCTGTTACAGTTAAGTTGAATCCTGTACGGCAGTCACAATTGTAGGAACCATTCGTGTTCTCACATATCTGTTGACAGATATTTGTATCATCATTCGAACATTCATTTATATCTAAACAGAATCGACCATCTGTACTGAAGTTGAATCCTTGCAGACAAGAACAGTAGAAAGAGCCATTGGTGTTGGTACAGGTCTGATCACAACCTCCGTTATTAATGAGACACTCGTCTATGTCTACGCAACCTCCAGAAGCTGTCAAGTTAAATCCTTGTTGGCAGTCACAGGAGTAAGATCCATTTGTGTTCTCGCATATTTGCTGACATAATCGCGTTCCATTTGTACATTCATTTACATCTGCACATGATTTCATATCTGTTCCTAGATTATAACCTGATGCACAAGAGCAATAGTAAGAACCATTACTGTTGACACAGTTATGTTCACAGCTGCCATTGTTGAATAGACACTCATCTATATCTAAGCAATCTCCTGTTATCGTTAAGTTGTATCCTGAAGAGCAATTACAAAGGTAAGATCCATTAGTATTGAGACATATATGCTGACAGTTGTGTGTATTACTAGTGCATTCATCTGTATCAAAGCAAGACATCCCATCAATATCCAAATAGTACCCTTGCAGACAAGAACAGAGAAATGATCCGTTCAGGTTGGTACAGGTCTGATCACAACCTCCGTTACTCACAAGACATTCATCCTGATCTAGGCAGCTGCCTGATATTGTCAAATTGAATCCACTATGACAGTCACAATTGTAGGAACCGTTAGTATTCAAGCATATGTGTTGGCAGTTGTTTGTACCATTCAAACATTCGTTTACATCTAGACAAGATCTTGCATCCAGATCTAAGATGTATCCCTGGATACAAGAACAGTTAAAAGAACCGTTCGTGTTGTTGCATATCTGTTTACAACCTCCGTTGCTAACAAGACACTCGTCTATGTCAAGGCATTTTCCTGTTTCAGTAACGTTAAATCCTGTTTGACACTCGCAGAGATAGGAACCGTTAGTGTTCTGACAAGATTCCTGGCAAGTGTGAGTTCCATCAGAACATTCATCGATGTCCAGACAGTTTCCGTTTGTAGTTAAGTTATAACCAGATTCACAGTCACAGTTGTATGAACCATTGTTATTGAGACAGATTTGCTGGCAAATAGATGTATCATTAGAACACTCATCTATATCAAGACACGATTGTTCATCTGCCAGTAAATCATACCCTTGAAGACAGGAACACTGGAATGAACCGACAGTGTTATTACATTCTTGATCACATCCTCCGTTGCTAACAAAACATTCATCAATATCTGGACAACTTCCATTCGCAGATAAGTTAAATCCACTGAGACATTCACAATGATACGAGCCATTCGTGTTGTTACATATTTGTTGACATGTGTTTGTTCCATTAGTGCATTCGTCTATATCTAGACAGGACTTTGCGTCTGTATCCAGATAGTAACCTTGTCTGCATGAGCAGTTAAAGGTCCCATTAGTGTTAGAACAGTTATGATCACAGCCTCCATTCATAAACATACATTCGTCTATGTCAATACAACTCCCAGTACTCGTCTGGTTAAATCCATGGAAGCATTCACAGGTGTAGGAGCCATTCGTGTTGACACAGATTTGCTGACACGAATCCATTCCATTTGTACACTCGTTTACATCTAGACAAGATCTATCATCAACATTTAAATAATAACCTTGTGTACATGAACATGAGAAAGAGCCATTCGTATTGTTACATATCTGATCACAACCTCCGTTGTTAGAGAGACACTCGTCTATGTCAAAGCATTTTCCTGTTGCAGTAACGTTAAATCCTGTTTGACACTGGCAGAGATAGGAACCGTTAGTGTTCTGACAAGATTCCTGGCATGTGTGAGTTCCATCAGAACATTCATCGATGTCCAGACAGTTTCCGTTTGTAGTTAAGTTATAACCAGATTCACAGTCACAGTTGTATGAACCATTCTTATTGAGACAGATTTGCTGACAATAGTGGTCATTATTTGCACATTCATCTATATCTAAGCAACCTCCTCTCTCTGTTAAGACAAACCCATTTGGGCAGGCGCATTGATAAGACCCGATCTCGTTAATACACAGATGTTGACAATTTATCCCATTTAAGCATTCATCAATGTCTGTACAAGATGTATTATCAGGTTCTAAATTGAATCCTTCGGCACATGAACAATAGTATGAACCATTGGTATTAGAACAAAAATCACCGCAGCCTCCAATATTTATAAGACACTCATCAATATCTATACAGCCAAAATCAGCTGTTAAGGAGAATCCATTAGGACAGGCGCATTGATAAGACCCGATCTCGTTAATGCACAGATGTTGACAATTTGCTCCATTTGAGCATTCATTAATGTCTGAACAAGATGTATTGTCTGATTCCAAACTGTATCCTGGTGCACATGAACAATAGTATGAACCTCTAGTATTGACACAAATATCTTCACAGCCTCCATTATCATCAAGACATTCATCAAAGTCATAACATTTCCCTGAATAAGTTGGAAAATAACCATTTACACAGTCGCATCTGAATGACCCCATTGTGTTTAGGCATATTTGATCACAATTGTGTGACCCATTTGAACATTCGTCAAAGTCACAAGATCTGTTATCCGGTTCTAGAGTGTACCCTTCTGGGCAAGAGCAAAAGAATGAACCATCACTGTTGTTACACATTTGATCACAACCGCCATTGTTATATAGACACTCGTCAAAATCTCTGCAAGTAGTATCACCTATCAAGTTGAATCCTGATAAGCAACTGCAGAAGTACGTGCCATTAGTATTTGTACAATTATGATCACAACCTCCATTGTCAATGAGACACTCATCAATGTCTACACATTCATCAGAAGCAATTAAGTTGTATCCTGGATAACAGTCACAAACATAGGAGCCAGGAGTGTTGCTACATCTGTAGGGACATGGGTTAGTTGAACATTCATTGATGTCTAGACAAGATTTTCCATCCGAATCCAAGCGATAGCCTTCAAAGCATGAACAGTGATAAGAACCATTCGTATTTGTACAGTTCTGGTCACAATTTCCATCGACAAGACACTCGTCTATGTCTGTGCAGTTACTGGTGTCAGCTAACATGAATCCAGGATTACAGTCACAAAAGTATGAACCTTCAGTGTCAATGCATCTGTGATGACACAAATCAGAATCATTGGAACATTCATCTACATTTGTACAAGATGTATTGTCTGATTCTAAACTGAATCCTTCGAGACATGAACAATAGTACGAACCATTGGTGTTAAAACAAATGCCGCCACAGCCTCCATAATCCATAAGACATTCATCAATATCTATACAGTCAAAATTAGCTGTCAAGATGAATCCACTAGGACAGGCGCATTGATAAGACCCGATCTCATTAATACACAGATGCTGACAATTTGCCCCATTTGAGCATTCATCAATGTCTGTACAAGATGTATTATCAGGTTCTAAACTGAATCCTTCGGTACATAAACAATAGTACGAACCATTGGTATTAGAACAAATGCCGCCGCAGCCTCCATTATTTATAAGACACTCATCACTATCTACACAGTCAAAGTCAGCTGTTAAAATGAATCCATTAGGACAGGCGCATTGATAAGATCCATTAGTATTTCTGCATATTTGTTGACAACTGTGCATGCCGTAGAAACATTCATCAATGTCTGAACAAGATGTATTGTCTGATTCTAAACTGTATCCTGGTGCACATGAACAATAGTATGAACCTCTAGTATTGGAACATATATCTTCACAGCCTCCATTACTGATGGAGCACTCGTTAATGTCCAAACAAACTCCAGGATCAGTCATGTTATTCGTATATCCCTCTCGGCATTCACAGAAGTAAGAACCATTCGTGTTCACACATATCTGTTGGCATACATGCGTTCCATTTGTACATTCATTTAGGTCTGTACATGATTTCCCATCTGTATCTAAATAGTACCCTGGTGCACATGAACAGTGGTAAGAACCATTACTATTGATACAATTATGTTCACAGCTTCCATTGTTGAATAGACACTCATCTGTATCGAAGCAAGACATCCCATCTTCATCTAAATAGAACCCTTGAAGACAAGAACAGAGAAATGACCCGTTTGTGTTGGTACAGGTCTGATCACATCCTCCGTTACTCACAAGACATTCATCCTGATCTAGGCAGCTGCCTGACATTGTCAAATTGAATCCACTATAACAGTCACAATTGTAGGAACCGTTAGTATTCAAGCATATGTGTTGGCAGTTGTTTGTGCCATTCAAACATTCGTTTACATCTAGACAAGATCTTGCATCCAGATCTAAGAAATATCCCTGAATACAAGAACAGTTAAAAGAACCATTCGTATTGTTACATATCTGTTTACAACCTCCGTTGCTAACAAGACACTCGTCTATGTCAAGGCATTTCCCTGTTGTAGTCACGTTGAATCCTATTTGACACTCGCAGAGATAGGAACCGTTAGTGTTCTGACAAGATTCCTGGCATGTGTGTGTTCCATCAGAACATTCATCGATGTCCAGACAGTTTCCGTTTGTAGTTAAGTTATAACCAGATTCACAGCCACAGTTGTATGAACCATTGTTATTGAGACATATTTGCTGGCAAATAGATGTATCATTAGAACATTCATCTATATCAAGACACGATTGTTCATCTGCTTGTAAATCATATCCTTGAAGACAGGAACACTGGAATGAACCGACAGTGTTATTGCATTCTTGATCACAGCCTCCGTTGTTAATGAGACAGTCATCGATATCTGGACAACTTCCACTCTCAGTTAAGTTAAATCCACTGAGACATTCACAAAGATAAGAGCCATTCGTGTTGTGACATATTTGTTCACATGTGTTTGTTCCATTAGTGCATTCGTCTATATCTAGACAAAACTTGTCGTCTGTATCCAGATAGTAGCCTTGTCTGCATGAACAATAGAAAGATCCATTTCTGTTAAAACAGATCTGACTACAATTGTCAGAATCAAGGAAACACTCGTCTATGTCTAAGCAACTGCCTGTGTTGGTTAAGTTGAATCCTGGAAAACATTCGCAAAAATAAGAACCGTTTGTATTCTGACACACATGCTGACAAGTGTGGTTATTACTCGAACATTCATCCACATCTATGCACGATTTTCCATCCGAGTGCAATCTGTAACCTGGACTACAGGAACAGTTGAATGTACCATTAGTGTTGGTACAGATATGCTCACAACCTCCATCACTGACAAGACACTCGTCTATGTCTAGACAGTGTCCTGTTACAGTTAAGTTGAATCCTGCACGGCAGTCACAATTGTAGGAACCATTCGTGTTCTCACATATCTGTTGACAGATATTTGTATCATCATTCAAACATTCATTTACATCTAAACAGAATCGACCATCTGTACTGAAGTTGAATCCTTGCAGACAAGAACAGAGAAATGACCCGTTTGTGTTGGTACAGGTCTGATCACATCCTCCGTTACTCACAAGACATTCATCTTGATCTAGGCAGCTGCCTGACATTGTCAAATTGAATCCACTATAACAGTCACAATAGTAGGAACCGTTAGAATTCAAGCATATGTGTTGGCAGTTGTTTGTACCATTCAAACATTCGTTTACATCTAGACAAGATCTTGCATCCAGATCTAAGATATATCCCTGGTTACAAGAACAGTTAAAAGAACCGTTTGTGTTGTTACATATCTGTTTACAACCTCCGTTGCTAACAAGACACTCGTCTATGTCAAGGCATTTCCCTGTTTCAGTCACGTTGAATCCTGTTTGACACTCGCAGAGATAGGAACCGTTAGTGTTCTGACAAGATTCCTGGCATGTGTGAGTTCCATCAGAACATTCATCGATGTCCAGACAGTTTCCGTTTGTAGTTAAGTTATAACCAGATTCACAGTCACAGTTGTATGAACCATTGTTATTGAGACAGATTTGCTGACAAATAGATGTATCATTAGAACATTCATCTATATCAAGACACGATTGTTCATCTGCTTGTAAATCATACCCTTGAAGACAGGAACATTTGAATGAACCGACAGTGTTATTACATTCTTGATCACATCCTCCGTTGCTAACAAGACATTCATCGATGTCTGGACAACTTCCACTATCAGTTAAATTAAATCCACTGAGACATTCACAATAATAAGAACCATTCGTGTTGCGACATATTTGTTGACATGTGTTTGTTCCATTAGTGCATTCGTCTATATCTAGACAGGACTTTGCGTCTGTATCCAGATAGTAACCTTGTCTGCATGAACAGTAGAAAGAGCCATTAATATTAGAACAATTATGATCACAGCCTCCATTACTGACGGAGCACTCGTTAATATCCAAACAAACTCCAGGATCAGTCATGTTCATATTTGTATATCCCTCTCGGCATTCACAGAAGTAAGAACCATTCGTGTTCACACATATCTGTTGGCACACATGCGTTCCATTTGTACATTCATTTAGGTCTGTACATGATTTCCCATCTGTATCTAAATAGTACCCTGGTGCACATGAACAGTGGTAGGAACCATTTCTGTTATTACAAGTATGTTCACAACTTCCATTGTTGAATAGACACTCATCTATATCTAAGCATTTTCTTGTTGAGGTTAAATTGAATCCAGGTTCGCAATCACATGAGTATGAACCATTTGTGTTCATACAAATCTGTTGGCAATCGTCGGTTTGAATTTCACACTCATTTATATCGATACAAGATCTTTCATCTGTGCTTTTATTGTATCCTTGATCGCAAAGGCAATGATAAGAGCCATTAGTATTTACGCATTCTTGTTCACATTCTCCGTTGTTAACCATACACTCATTGATTTCCTGACAAATCCCTGTCCCATTCATGATGATGTACCCTGTTTGGCAGTCACAATTATAAGATCCTTTTGTATTATTACATATATGTTGACATGTGTGTGATTCATTGGCGCATTCATTTACATCCAAACAGGATTTCCCATCTAAATCCAAATCATAGCCTTGATAACAGGAACATTTAAATGAATCATTTGAATTTGAACAATTTTGTTCACAACCTCCATTGGCATCAAGACATTCATCAATATCTAAGCAACCTCCTCTCTCTGTTAAGACAAACCCATTTGGGCAGGTGCATTGATAATACCCCATCTCATTAACGCACAGATGTTGACAATTTGCCTCATTTGAGCATTCATCAATGTCTGTACAAGATGTATTGTCAAGTTCTAAACTGAATCCTTCGGCACATGAACAATAGTATGAACCATTGGTATTAGAACAAAGGCCGCCACATCCTCCATTATTCTTGAGACACTCATCAATATCTATACAGTCAAAGTCAGCTGCTGTTAAGATGAATCCATTAGGGCAAGCGCATTGATAAGACCCGATTTCGTTAATGCACAGATGTTGACAATTTGTATCATTTAAACATTCATTAATGTCTGTACAAGATGTATTGTCTGATTCTAAACTGTATCCTGGTGCACATGAACAATAGTATGAACCATTGGTATTCGAACAAATGTCACCACAGCCTCCATTATTCTTAAGACACTCATCACTATCTACACAGCCAAAATCAGCTGTTAAGATGAATCCACTAGGGCAGGCGCATTGATAAGATCCATTTGTATTTCTACATATTTGTTGACAACTGTGCATGCCGTAGAAACATTCATCAATGTCTGAACAAGATGTATTGTCTGATTCTAAACTGTATCCTGGTGCACATGAACAATAGTATGAACCTCTAGTATTGACACAAATATCTTCACAGCCTCCATTATCATCAAGACATTCGTCAAAATCATAACACCTCCCTGAATAACTTGGAAAATATCCATTTACACAGTCACATCTGAATGACCCCATTGTGTTTAGGCATATTTGTTCACAATTGTGTGACCCATTTAAACATTCATCAAAGTCACAAGATCTGTTATCCGGTTCTAGAGTGTATCCCTGTGGACATGAGCAATGGAATGAACCATCGTTGTTATTACACGTCTGCTCACAACCGCCATTGTTAAACAAACACTCATCAAAATCTCTGCAAGTTGTATCACCTATCAAGTTGAATCCTGATAAGCAACTGCAGAAGTGCGAACCATTAGTATTTGTACAATTATGATCACAACCTCCATTGTCAATGAGACACTCATCAATGTCTACACATTCATCAGAAGCAATTAAGTTGTATCCTGGATAACAGTCACAAACATAGGAGCCAGGAGTGTTGCTACATCTGTGAGAACATGGGCTAGTAGAACATTCATTGATGTCTTGACAAGATTTTCCATCTGAATCCAAGCGATAGCCTTCAAAGCAAGAACAATAGTAATAACCATTCGTATTTATACAATTCTGGTCACAGTTTCCATTCACAAGACACTCGTCTATATCTATGCAGTTACTGGTGTCAGTTAACATGAATCCAGGATTACAGTCACACATGTATGAACCTTCAGTGTCAATGCATCGGTGATGGCACAAATTGGAATCAATGAAACATTCATCTATGTCTGTACAAGATGTCTGGTCTGATTCTAAACTGTATCCTAGTGCACATGAACAATAGTATGAACCTCTAGTATTGGAACATATATCTTCACAGCCTCCATTACCATCAAGACATTCGTCAAAGTCATAACATCTCCCTGAATAACTTGGAAAATATCCATTTGCACAGTCACATCTGTAGGACCCCATTGTGTTTAGGCATGTTTGTTCACAGTTGTTTAACCCAGTTACACATTCGTCAAAGTCATTGCAAGATCTGTTATCCAGTGCTAGAGTGTACCCCTGTTGACATGAGCAATAGAATGAACCATCGCTGTTGATACACGTCTGTTCACATTCACCATTATCTACAAGGCACTCGTCAATGTCATTACATGCTCCTTCAGCTGTTAAGGTATATCCCTCTTCGCAATTGCAAAAGTAGGATCCAATCGTGTTTCCACATAGCTGCTCACATGTATGTGTTCCATCTGTACATTCATTTATGTCATAACAGTATGTTCCATTTGAATCAAAATTATATCCCTGGTGACAAGAACACTTGAACGAACCTTCGGAATTAAGACACCTTTGATCACAACCGCCATTGTTATATAAACACTCATCAACATCTCTGCAAGTAGTATCACCTATCAAGTTGAATCCTGATAAGCAACTGCAGAAGTATGTACCATTAGTATTTGTACAATTATGATCACAACCTCCATTGTCAATGAGACACTCATCAATGTCTACACATTCATCAGAAGCAATTAAGTTGTATCCTGGATAACAGTCACAAACATAGGAGCCAGGAGTGTTGCTACATCTGTAGGGACATGGGTTAGTTGAACATTCATTGATGTCTAGACAAGATTTTCCATCCGAATCCAAGCGATAGCCTTCAAAGCATGAACAGTGATAAGAACCATTCGTATTTGTGCAGTTCTGGTCACAATTTCCATCGACAAGACACTCGTCTATGTCTGTGCAGTTACTGGTGTCAGTTAACATGAATCCAGGATTACAGTCACAAAAGTATGAACCTTCAGTGTCAATGCATCTGTGATGACACAAATCAGAATTATTGAAACATTCATCAATGTTTAGACAAGATTTTCCATCCAAATCCAAGGCAAACCCTTCAATGCAATTACAGTCATAAGAACCATTCGTGTTTAAACAGATCTGGCCACAATCATCAGCACCAAGACTACACTCGTCTATGTCTGTGCAGTTACTGGCGTCGGTTAACATGAATCCAGGATTGCAGTCACACATGTATGAACCTTCTGTGTCAATGCATATGTGATGGCACAAAAAAGAATTATTGAAACATTCATCAATGTTTAGACAAGATTTTTCATCTGAATCCAAGTAATAGCCTTCAAGGCAAGAACAGTCGAATGACCCATTATTGGTAGAGCAATATTCCTCGCATTCTCCATTATTTATCGTGCATAGGTCTACTAAACATTCATTCCCACTCATATAGTATCCATAATTACACTCGCAATAAATGCCATCTTCCGAATTAAAACAAGAACTGTTCCCTGGGCAAGTAAAGGACTTGTTGAAGCATTGATAGGACACACTTAAAACGCAATACTGGTACATAGAACTGTCTGTGATAGCTCCACCACCTACTCCGTTCGATGTAGCGCAATTACCTTTTATAGCCAAGTTGAAATTCTGAGACACATAATTGGCCCACAGCAAATCGCAGTCACAATTGAAAGGGTTGTCATACGCCGAAATCACATTCAGTCTGGGCTGTTGCTGAAAGAAAATTGATCCTAATCCTGTCAAATGGCAGGAGTAAAAATTAATAATAATTAAACTTGGAAAGACTGTGTATTGGATCCTTTCTATGTTGATTGAAGAGTAAAAATTGAGACTTGTAAGAGCAATCAGTCCCTCAAATGCCCTATCTTCGATTACAGTTGTGGGAGTGAGTAGAAGATAGAGAATGACTAGCCTTGTGCACCTTATAAGTTGGTTAGAATATATAATATCAAACGTTCCTATTTGTAGAGAGGTTAAACTTGGAAAAGGATCAAAAGTGTCACGTGTTAGTGAGTACCAAGGGATGTTAGCTTCTAATTGGAGAGTTTTAACATTCGGGAATTGGTAGGTGGTGGTGAGTGGGGTGCGCAGGGAGGGTAGGAGAACATCAACACAAAATATTTCTTCTAAGTGAATATGGTAAATTTGAAACAAAAGAAAACTGGTAAATCTCGGTCTTGTCAACCCAAGATATTTGACATTCGGAAGGTAAGTGAGAAGATTAGACTGAGAGAAAAAAATAGACTGTGAAGAGAAAAAAGAACAAGATAGGAGAGATATATGGTAACGGCTCCACACAATATTGATTATACTATTATCGCTTGGATTATGGCGAAAAATAACAGTGCTGATATTATCACTAATGTCGAGGGATATATCTCCAGATACTGAACGCGTGATATAGAACCGGATGGAGGTAAAGGTGAGGGAGAGGAAGTCGTAAGCACCTCTACTGCACTCCGTGATGGCGTTACTGATCAGGGAAGCATCAGTTGAATAGAAATAACAGTCAAGGCAACCAAAAGAAATGCTACATTGAAGCTCACTAGTCGAACAGGGATGCCCGTCGACTAGATGGGCTGAAAAGCAGAATACAATAATTATAGCACAAAATAGATGCATTACCAAACTGTAGTGAACTGACATTCGATATAACATATAAGTATTCAGTAACGACATGTCACATGATTTACACCTACTAGATTCTGAATTGCATAATGTGATGAACGTTGTGAGTGTGATGAATTGGAACTTCTCATTTGCTAGTTCCAATAGTCTAGCCACCAGGAAGTACGTCAAGATTTAACACTATACTAAATAACTACTGTATGTAAACATGTAGACTGGTTAATAATCACTTGGAGTTCCACCGATAAGAAACACTGAACAGTGCTCATTGATTAATTATTCATAACGCTCCCGTTTTACATACAACTGTGGTCAGTTGTTTTACTAACTAAAGAAACTCTCCTGTCAGTTGATATGATTTGATATTTCAACATAGATAATCCACCAAGACTAAGTAATGCGCAAGTATGTATATGTTGCAGTCAGAATGCGTTTCCAGTCGAGACGCGTTTCGACTAGAAAGTCAGTCAAAACGCGTTTCGACTGGAAACGCATTCTGACTGCAACATATACATACGTGTTACCTATGCTAATCTATGAATAATACAGAATGTATAATTGTCATTGTATGGTAACATTCCTTTGTAAACTATTAAAATTAGAAATCACTTGAAGCCCCAAAATTTAATAGATCAACTTAACAACAAAATAAAAAAGAGGAAACAGTAATGATAGAATCTAATACAAGTTTATTTTATGATTGAAATAATCAACAGAAATAATAATATTATCCTTAGTCACTGCTACTCCTGCAGGATAGTAGTTGCACTTGATCCTGTGAACCAACTGACCTTCTAACGTGCATATTTGGATTACTTTACTAGACCAATCACTAATTATAATATTATTAAACTTATCAAAGCATAGAAATATATTACTAGCTCCATCACTTAAGCCTATTATACTTTTCAGTAAATCTCCGTTTTTAGAGTATATATGTATATTAGGCGTACCATTATCAGCTATAAACACTGTATTTAAATGTACTGTAACATCTCTTGGCTTTACTAGCTTATGATTCCCTAATTCTCTAATGAATTCAAGATCTAAACTTAACACAACTATTCTATTATTCTCACAATCTGCTACAAACACTTCATTATCATCTATTGACATGCCTAACGGAGATCTAAGTTCTAACACACTCTCACACTTAAATTGATACGTTTGTACTTCATATTTTAGGACTTTATTCAGTTTAAAATCGGTTATAAATAACCACCTTTTGTCTAAAGCTACGTATCGAGGTTGGTTGAGCTCTCCCTTACCAAACTCGCCAATGTATTGACCTACCGAACTAACTAACTGAATTCTGCTGTTACACGTATCAGCTATGAACATATTTCCTTTCTCATCCACCACTACACCACTCGGATAGCTTAGCTCCACTCCCCCCTTCCCTGCTCTGCATCTCGACTTAATCGGACTTGATTTCTTGCGATATAGGTCTAAGAGCGGTAAATTTTGCAAGGTGCCGAACATCTCTATCTTTTGCTTTAGTTCTTTTAAATGAAATGTGAAGTGAATGGATGGAATGAGAGTTGGTTGCTGGTATTTTTCTTGCTTCTCCTTTAGTTTTTGTAAGTGTTCATAATGCATATCACTAATGGAATTCTGTTCCAGCTCCATCTCTTCATTCTGTCTTAAAATCGTATCCACTTTTTTGATATTTTTGATTCGCATCTCCTCATCACTACGATAGTCATTTATCAACTTTCGTAGCTGCAGCAGCAGCTGGTCCCTTCTCTCTATCAGTTTCTGCACAAGAAAGTTAAAGGCTTTTCTGATGGAAATTTCCAATAAGTCGAATATTTCTGATTCGAGCATTGGTACGCTCTCTGGAAATTGATACGCCATAGTTAGTTAATTGATTTGTGGAATTATAACTTTAGATTTATAGCAGATTAGAAGTACGTATGCTGGTAATATGAGCTGTATTTGCTTGTGTCGTAATGTGCAAAATACAGATAAGACAGATAAGAGAATGACTAGTAGGTTTGGAGATACTTTCCCGGAAGCAGCATTGTATCATCTTTCTAAAGGAAATCTATTTTTATAACTTGCTTTTATACTCAAAATTATGATATACAATATGACCTGCTTGAGTAAATCATTTCGTGACTAGACTAATTATGAATTAATGAATTGATTATCAAAATATAATATTTCTTTGATTCAAATTCAGGAAAAAGGTCAGTGGAATGCTAAATTATTCTTCGGGTTACAATGGGTGACATTTGTACAGTTGGAATTTAGAATACAGATAATACAATGTATATTTGCGCTACATGGATTTTGGATGATTTCTGCCCTTTTAAATTTTTCGCACTCAAAAGGGGGTACATAAGTAGTTTCATTTATATGCTATTCCACTTGACTCTAGTTTTCATTGAATTGGCTGTTCAAACTGGACAAACATTTGCACTAGTGTACTTTGTCATGTCCAATTCTTCAACGTCCCTCGAATTGCATTAATTTTTCCTTAATTTCATTTTTATTAGGAATTATGGCACAATAATTAAACTACGACAAATATTTTCCGAAGAACGAAAATATTAAATATGAATGTTTGTCGGCAAAAATTTGAAATTTCATCAAAAACTATTTAGGACAAGAAAACTCGAGAATGTTGATTAAAATAGCAAGTAAATATTTCATATGCAATGAATCAACTAATAATTGATTCGAGATTCAACCATAAATAACCAGGAAAAACGAGTTATATACACAATATATCGACCAAATTTTAACTGAGATTTTGAATGTGCTGTAGCAATCACTCACCAAAGAGTACTAGGCCATAGCTATATTATTAATTCATATACAACCATCTAGTAATATTATAGGTTAGCTACAATGACAATCTAGTTAGGTGGAGTTTAGCTTCACTTATTATAGGGGTGAGGTGCTCCCATATTTTGCCTCAATCTCAAGCCCCCCTTTAAAACCTTGTCTATATATGCCCCTGTGTACACGTATTTCTATTTACTGCAAGCTATTAAAAGTACTGCTCGCGCCACAAATACAAATACTTGTAGCCAGCTCTACATGGCGGAAACATGTATCAAGATCCCCGCGTGTAACTGGACGAAAGGCTAGTGACTGCTACCACGTGACTAGTCAATCAGTGACCTTTGATTGGAGGAAAATATAGAAACATATCACACTGGATATTGAAAGGGAAGCACCGGAGTAACCCAATGAACACGTTCTCCTCAAAAATGAGAAAATGTCAGTTTTCATTTAAAATGAAAAAACGATGTGAAGCTAAAAGGAATGTGGTACGCAACGACGGAACCAAACCCCCAACTGTCAAATTGATGTCTCAAACAAAGATTTGATAAGCTTTAATGAGGTTAAATATATTGAAAAGTATCATGATAAAGAGCAGACAAGACATGACGGGATAGTGCTCATAGTAGGGAATATGCTCTTTAGGATCTGAAACATTCTTAATGGTGTCACGGGATTTTAAAGTTTAGATTAACAACTGACCTGAAATTCTAAGCAGAAATGGTAAAGTGTAATTATTATTTTAATATGAAAAATTTATGCTATTAAAACACAATTGTTGTTTGTTTGTTTGTTTAAACAAAGGCCGCTTTTGCGGTATTTGTGAATGGGTTTCCGTCGTAAAGTGACCGGTCCCGTTTGACTCATAAAGAAAATAAAGATACAAACTTCAAAATGCATCACCAAATGTCTACATAGTAGTATTGGGACAAAAGGTAGAACTGGATCTCATGGAATGTTCTCCTTTTTAATAATTGAGGAATGGTATACGACTAACTTCCTATTTTAGCATAATATTCTATTGAGCCACCTCAATGGCTTCCACTTCAGAATTTATTAGAGTTTGTATTTTAAAAATTACAAGTGTCATCCCAACTGTACAAATCTTGGCTGTTCAAATACTGTCAGCTATTTTGAAGACGAATATTTTCGAGATTCCGGTGTAAATTAAGAGTTTTTCTCAGAATTTCGTCATAATTTGACCTAAAAAGTAGTCAGTGGTGATTTGTAGCAATCGTTACAGTTCGGTATCCTTCATTAAAAGCAGCAATATGGAACTGGCCACTAAGATATACTTCAGAAATAAAAATCTGCAGGCTTTATCGTAGCATTTTGAGTTTAGTTATAATGACCCCAGTAACCATAAGGTTGTTCCCAAACACATCAATTTTAAATCTTGAAATGCTTAGCCATCTCTTCTGTTACCTGGGGGAAGTTGTCGATATTCATGCAACATACACAATTTTTTACATTTTTCAAAAATCGTTTCATGTCAATAGGACATAAGCATTAAAACTAAAAGATTAAAGTATCACTCTATGGAAAAGTTATATCGTTTAATAAGAGCAAAAGGGTATAAATGCATATTCTATCTCAATATTTAATGAATCTTAGTTTTATGAATTTCCATTTAGTATAAAATCCACAAAAAGTGAAAAAAAATTCGGCAAAATCAATTTAGGTATCATAGTATAGCATTCATAGCATAAAAAACATTTTTTCAATGGTTTGTACGGATATTTATACGGATAGTGTGTTAACTGGAATTTCGAATGTTACACAGTGGAATTTACCCCAAAGCAAGATCAGTCAATTTATGAACATTTGTCAAGTTCCAGGATTCAATCAAGACATGTGAATAACTACGATAGGTCAAAATATCTAGGATTAAGATCTATAATTATCTGTACAGATTTGTGATCATGCACCATCATCAGTCATCATTTTATGTTAATAATAAAAGGATAAGTGTGATGATGTTCACGTGGGAATTAATAAAATGGAAAATCGTTTAACCCTACTTTGCCGAGGAATGTTGAATTGAAATTGAAAGTTAATTCATTTTCAATTGAAATTGAAAATTAAAGTGGGGTCATTTCTATTTATACCTTTGACCCCACGTCAAATTAGGGATAATTATTAAGATGCATTATTGGCATTTTTTAATTCTTGATTCCACAGATGTCATGTTATAAATCACTTTTCTTCCCACAGTAAGAATAATAGTTTCAAATTCTCTTAATAAATAAACATCTATTTATCAGATGCTTTGTTTCCTAGTATGTGCATATAATGAAACCTATTCATTTATTCTCGTACACATTCCCAATGCAATATGCATATAATATGTATAATAACCTTGTATAATAACAAATATATTAATTTACTCTGATACTTGAAGAAACATCAATTAAGATTTAAAATAAAACAGATAATTAACTCAGAGATTTTCAATGTCACAAATTGAATTGGAAAAAAAGCGAAATGGAATTGCGATTAGAGAAGGTTCACAAGATAAAGAGGAGGATTCAGTGATATCAAATAATGTTCAAGAGAAATATTATAATGGAAAGTTCGGATTATTCGGTTTTAACCCAAAATGCCTTCAATTTGTAAACCACCCCATAGCTTTCCTTATCTCTCTTTGTTTCTTCGCAACCGTTCAAGGATCTGTTGCCACAGGCTATATCTCAGTGGGGCTCTCAAGCATCGAACGTCGTTACAGTCTACCCAGCGCCCTAGCTGCATTCGCAGCGATCTCGTACGAAATAGGCGTCATTCTAACTCTCCCTATCAGCACCTACTTCGGTGGTCGAAGTCACAAACCGAAAGTTCTAGGCATTTCTCTTCTCATAGTGGGAGTAGGATCGCTAGTCTTTGCGTCTCCACATTATTTTAGCAGCCACTACAACATCGACGCTAACTCTTCAAGTGAGATATGTACCAATGCTTCAAACTTTCAAGCACAATGCAATCCTCCCATCATCCTCTTCTATCCACTCTTCGTCATAGGGAATATACTAATTGGCTGTGGAGCAAGCGCGCTGTATACAGTGGGAGTAGGATTTCTAGACGACAGCACCCATCCCAGATACACTCCAATATACCTCAGCATTTTCTACATCGTATCAATCATAGGTCCAGCGATAGGTTTCGCACTTGGAGGTGTGTTTCTATCCGTCTTCGTAGACCCATTTTCTAGCACCACGCTGACTAGTTCTCACCCTCAATGGATCGGAGGGTGGTGGATCGGGTTCGTGCTCTCGGGGATAGCATCAGTAATTGGTGCTATCCAATTCTTCCTTTATCCAAGGCGTCTTAAACACTCCAAGGAATACGATGAACTGAGAAAAACTCAACAACCACTTCAAGACAAAGGCAGATCTTTTGAGAATGACCACAGTGTATCGATTGTCACAATGTTCCAGGAATACCCAAACTATGTATGCAGACTCGCTAAAAATCCCACTTATTTATTCACCACATTTGGTCTAACATCAGGTGCATTCGTGATAGCAGGGATTGTCACATTTATGCCCAAATATATCGAAGTTCAATTCTTTCTTACTCCCAGCTTAGCATCTTACGTGATCGGTGGTGTCAGCATTCCGGCTGCTTCTATTGGTTTCTTAGCTGGCGGGATAATACTATTCATATTTAAGAAAATATCGGTAGAACATCTAGCTCTGTGTGTTTTTATCCTCACCTTACTTGAAGTCGTTATTCCTCCCCTCTACCTACTCGGGTGCAGCTCCACTAACATTGCTGGGGTTAGTTCTAATTATCCCAACTCAACCGCTAGAACGAATTTTGTCCCTCGGAATCTCAATGTCAGCTGCTTGTCTTCTTGTAATTGCAAACTAAACACCTACCAGCCAATTTGCTCAGAAGGTGTCAACTACTTTTCTCCCTGCCTAGCTGGATGTCCTAACGAGCCTAGTCCAAACGGATCATACACTGGCTGCTCCTGTCTCGATCAAGACCTGATCGCCTCTAAAGGCAAATGTCCCAAGAGTTGCATAGTTAAGCTCATCATCGCAATTGTAATGTTTTTCCTGGCGATTATACTCTCTCCTTCAACCATGTCCCCTTGATCAAACTTACCTTGAGATGTGTAGCTGATACAGATCGTACAGTTGCACTGGGGTTGCAGTCTTTAATCGTTCGTGCTTTGGGACAGTTACCTGGGCCATTGGTACTCGGAGGAATTTTCGATTTGAACTGTATTCTTTGGGAAGAAACAGAGTGTGGTGACCGTGGAGCGTGTTTAGAATACAACACCCTTACTCTGAGGTACTCTCTGATTGGGATGAAGGGACTCTCACTTGTGACTTCGAGCATTTTCTTCTTTATTGGGTGGGTTACTTGGAAATACAGAAAGCTTAATATTCAAGTACCGCATTATTAATAATATTGCTTAGAATTAACTTAAACAAAAAGTCCTTAATTCTATTATGGACATAAGCTTTAAAAATTCTGTTACAATGACATATTTAGCTATACTCGAAAACTCTACTGTTCTTTTTTGTTTGTTTGTACTAAATAGTTATACGTTTATCTTTTTCCTCTGTAACCTCATATTATTAAATAATTATATGTTCTGTAGACATATTGTGTATTCATAATTTATAGGGGATCCCATTTGAGTTGTCACATGATAGATAGAACTTAGAGTTCTTTCTTTTACTGAATCAAATGTATTGATAAGCATGCAAAGCTATTTCATACTCCATATAAATCAACACAAAAAATTTGAGGGTTGACACAAACCTCGGTTGTCAACTGCCTCCGTCGCCACTTCCCCTTAATTCCCTTACAATACACATTTATAGGTTTAGAAAAGCTTAGTTCATAGGTCTATATATCTGCTGGTTTCGTGGAAAAAAGAGCTAAGCTATGTCGAACAAAAGTTCAAAACTAATTGACATACCACTTTTGTGCCAAAAATGGGTCTGGTGGAACGCAACACAATTTACTCTGGGAAACCCCATATGGACTACAGATGAAAAGATGAATGACTCATATTTTTAAAAAAGTCATATCGGGGTTATTTAGCGTACGAGCAACTTGAAATTCTGGGATAGTGTAATCTTATTAAATTAAAAGATCTACTAAGTTCAAATGAAGTACGTATACATATAATAAGATGTTGAAACAGTTACATAGTGGTCCGGTCAACCAGACCAAGTGGCCTGATTAGAAATAAAATCAGCACAAGTAGTCAGGATGAAACCGGACAAACCGGACCGGTGGCAACGGTCCTGGCAGGGAACTGTCGAAATTTGATCGCATTATTCGGAATTCGTATTACCCGGAGTGATTTACATGTATTTTCCTCCCTAGGGGATAAAATATCTGTCCGTATTAAAGAGGTCCAACTGTACATAATTTTGATATTGAATATAGTAAAGTAGGTCATTGATCTTTTTTTCAAAATTATAATTATTTTCAAATATCTGTTATCTAGAGTAGATGCAATATCCACTGTGATATAAATATAATAAACGAATCTGTAAGGACTAATTTATAAGACAATGTCAGTGATTTTGTAATATTTATTTTTTATATCATTAATATTGTAGAATAATAAATAAAACATAAAAAATACCAAAATGGCAACAGAGAATATTGAATTAAATGAATCAGTTTTTGATCTCATAGCTTCAGAAATAGTAGCTTTCGCTCTCATCATAGCAAACTACAAAGCGAAGAGACCAGCTACTCACTCAACTAAATGAGCTCAGAATTCAGTTTCAAGAAAAGATAACACAAATATCTGGATTGAAAGAACTGAAACAGATGCGAGCACAATTAATGGTAATGAGTATCAAAGAGAACACCATGTTGAACTTAGATGGACACTAGGAGCTATCATGTGAGCAGGTGAATTGTGTGAAATTCTCGAATGAACAGTGAATTGACTACTCCAAAAAGACTTCAGCAAAGAAAATGATTGGGAAGTAAGGAACTGGAGATGGTGAGTTTAAAATTATCCAATGTGATGATGCATATAAGTGATAGCAGACAACTCCATGTTGTAGATAGAGATAATGAACGTGTTCAAGTATTTGATGCAGAGAGTGGAAGTTTCTTCTTGAAATTTGGTCAATCACAATTCAGTAATCCTAATGGAATTACAACCAATAAAAAGTTCTGTTATGTAACATATGAAGTCAAAACAAAATATTCCAATTTCGTATTGGAGATTTTACTTTATTTAAGAAAAGTAAGGGAAGTGGTGGCTCTGTTAAGAATCTGAATAAGGGATTGCAATAGATGGGAATTACTGTATGTAGCTGACAATGGTAATAACAGTGTGTTTGTACGATACAATCAATACTCAGCTATGTGAGTGAGATGGAGTTGGAACGTTGACGGAGTCAATTGATGTCAAGATCTATTATATTGAGATATTGATACTAGAATGTAGTCCTCACTGCCAAATATATTTTGATAATTTTGGAAGGAAAAATACGATCTATTCTTTCTCGTAGGAGAGGGGGCAAGTTCTTGGTGCGAGTTCATTCTGTCTGGCTGTAGATAGGAATATCCTCATCTTTGACTTTGAATCTCAAAGCTTTCAAAAGTTTTATCTGCAAAATGAGAGATATTAATGTATACTGCTATTGGCAAAAAGATTCTCAAGACAGAAAATGTGAAAAAATGTTTTGGAATTGTTCTCTTTAGGAAAAAATGTTTTTCTATATCGCCTTTCGACTGTATAAATTATTTTGTTAATTTTAATTTCTAAATATGACTACTACTTGTAGTATATTCTTATTAGATTACACATATTACAATATCTAGTTAGTAACTAATATCAATTATATATAATAATATTATTAGTTGTAGACCTATATACCCATTTCCGTGCAAATCTCGTGCTTGCTAGTGTTGATACATTTTGGCAGTGTAAGGATCGTGTTTGTACTAAGAGCGAGATATTCGAGTGAAAATTTAATATCATTATCTTGGTAAAGCTACAATCATATGATGATTCTTTCAAAACCAATATTATTTTCGATACAGACATATATACATGCATACATACGGGCGGACGTTGTACGCCATCCATGTCATAAGGGCATCTCCTTACAGGAGCTGCACTAAAAATGTATTATAACTTTTCACGGTTCAATTATTTGTAAAAGAGTAGTATATAAATATACATGGGCAACTGGGAGATCAATTGATTGTAAAAGTTTAGCAAGCAAATTCCTTTTGAAATGATTTATATCATATAATTATATTATACACGTAATTATATATACCGTATTGCTTCGAATAAGCGCCCGGGCGCTTATTTATTTCGTGCACCCTTTAGACCAGGCACTTATTCAAACCGGCGCTTATTCAAGCCCCGGCGCTTATTTATTTCGCTCACCCTTTAGACCCGGCGCTTATTCAGGGAAATACGGTATATATATATATATATACGTATACTATAACGTACAACAACGTAAATTCTACATAGAGTCTCTACTTGATAGATCTCTTTTTATCTAACCACAATTGTTTACTAAACATACAATTACATCAGAATCTGATTACATACTTTAATTTTTGATATTATTAATAGTA
Source organism: Aphrocallistes beatrix (assembly GCA_963281255.1). Classification (NCBI taxonomy): domain Eukaryota; kingdom Metazoa; phylum Porifera; class Hexactinellida; order Sceptrulophora; family Aphrocallistidae; genus Aphrocallistes; species Aphrocallistes beatrix. The sequence goes on from OY725495.1 coordinate 3,215,830, forward strand.
AATAAATTGTAGTGGTAATCGTATAAGTACAAGTATGTACGGTATGTGTTTTTTAATTAATCTCCAAATTTCGATTTGTTAAAATATACAGCTTGTTAAATAGTATCTATTTTGAATTATTTGCACAATCAGTCACATTTCCACGAGGTGTATAACATCATTTGGCACCTACTTTGTGATTTTCAGATTTTAAATTTGTACTTGACACTTCTTCATTCGCTTTAACATTTTGAGTTTTTAATTTGTTAATTAGCAATATTTGTATACAACAGATGCAGAAATGTTTTCAAGTTTGTACAACTTTGCAAAAAGATATCTTAAAACCTCAGATAATGTCACTCACTCATCTAATCACTCAACATCACCAGATCCTGAAATCGAGGATGTAGAGTCTTTACAAGATAGACTTTTTCATCTGGATCTGAACGAAAAAAGTGTAGAATTTATAAGTGAACATGGGGACGAATTTGTGGATTATCCAGAAGCTTTGGCAGAAAGATTATCAATCAAAGTAAGCGTTGCCAAAGAAGCGTTGGACGAATTAAAGGCTTATAAGATCGATCAAATTTCGAAAGAAGAAATTCAAAGATTCGAACTGTTAGTCAAAGAAAACCCACAGAAAGATCCAAAGGAGATTGCTCTATCGCGTGGCATTGGTGGAGATGTCTTGTCAGCATATTTAGCGTCTTCAGAAACAAATCTATTGACTGATTCTGCAAAGGCAACAATAACAGAAAAATATAATAATGGATTCTCAATAACAGAAATCGCAAAACAATTGAATGTAGTATCCCAAGTGAAGATAAAAGACTATGTTGAATGCACTTTTATTACATTTAATGGAGAAGAAGGGAATATCATTTTGGAAATCATTACCAGAAACTTTGAAACTTATCCAATAACTAAACTAAAAGAAATGATTTTAACTAAAAGCGTTAAACTTCAGGAACAAATATGCTGTCAACTACTAGAAAGGAATGAAGAAGAATATAAACAGCTAGAAAATTACTTCATGAAATTCGAAGGATCGAGAAAATTCCTTGAAATCGATGCCACGTTAAGCATTGAAGCCAAGAATGATATCAGAACAAGTAGCCTCGAAGATATAGGAGAACTCAGCCTAAAACTGAATAAAATGGAGAGTGTAATCAGAGACTACATACTACGGTATTCTCAAGACGAAGAACTCATGCTTGATTGTGCACAAAGACAATTGAAGCAAATTCAAGAAATAAAGGCGAGCTTCGGGACTGACAGAGAAATATCACACACTACATACAGAATGATAATATCTGATTCTAACGAAAACTTAATTCAGAATGCAAAACATTTGAATGGATCACCAAAAAGAATACTTGACGAACTCCTTCCTCTCGCATTCTATTATATTAAGTGCAGTTTGCCGTTAGACGAATTTACTCAGATAATCACTAGCATAACTAACATATCACTAACTACCTTGGACATCTTCCATTTAATCTTTCAAATGTCGGATCCTGTAGTCAGAGGTCTCTGCATAGAACACTATTCATTCAGTAATCCGGTTCCATTATACTATCCAATACTCGAATCGCACACTCCAGAACTAAAATGTAGTCAATTTGAAATATGTAAAGAACTCTGGTATTCTCTGCAACAGTTCAGTGGTTTAGTTTCTTTTGGGTTAGGATGGGCTTCTTGGAATCCGATTGGAAAATCCCATCTCCTGGATTTAATTTTTAAGACAGATTTTGAGAAGGGAAGTCCTCACAGCAGTCCATTCCACATGAATTCTATCGATATACAGATGACAAAAAATCTATTTGGAAAAAAGGGCAGAAATACCCAGGAATCAACAGAATGGGCATATATAGACTGCCACGGATGCCCAGATATTAATTTCATTGGAGAAATTTGTCAGAATTTGGATATAGCGTTAATTCATGTCAGTTATTCTGACTATAGAGAGAACTATTCTCGATTGACTGAAGACTTAATTAAAATCACAGCCAACACTAAGGATGTCTATGTATTGGTTCGAGATTGCATGGAAAGTGATGTAAATACTAAACAAGTGATATTGGAGGGTAAAACATTTCTTTTAATCTTTATTCCGAATCTAATCCAACATAATGCAAGTATTAACATTGTTTCAGAATTAAAAAAGATCGGATACACAATCTTGCATTCTCTGATTGAAGTTCCAAAATTGGTTGGAAGCAATTTCCTCGAAAATCTGATCACTCGAAATGATAATTGGGCTAATTTAAAGGAAGAGAAAGAATTGATCGAATGGATGAAGAGTAATTGTACATACAGCCAGGATACAGACCAAGAATTTTCATTCCTCAGTTATTATCCTCATTTTGTAGAGTATATGCGTTGTTTCTATAAAGCTTCTACTGAAACAGACCAAAAGAATATCGATCAGTTGAATAAAAAAAGTGAACTTCTTGAAGAACATCTCAAAAATGCTGAAATGAGTGCAATTGTTTGGCAGTTCAACGAAATTCTAGCACAGCAAAATTCAACATTAATTTTATGGAAATTGTCACAAGAACTCAACATGCTCTCCAAACAGCAAAGTACTGCAAATAATAAAACGCCTTTCACTTTAGAAATTCTCTGGAGAGAAGCATTGCTTTCAAATAAATATAATGTCAACCCTGATGGAGGAAAACCAGAAAGTAAATATTTTGAAATATTTTCATCAAACTTCAGTAACCACGTGGAGAGAGGAGAGCCATTCGAGTTGATTGATGGAGATAACCTCAGATTCTTTAATCAAGACATCGACGTCTTATTGTCCAAACTATATGAGCAACAATTTTGCAATATAACCAAAAATAAAAATAAAACACGAGCACCAATAGTTGTCAGCATATTCGGACCTCAGAGTTCTGGAAAGTCTACGCTACTGAACTATTGTTTCGGGTGCAAGTTCCTAACTAGTGCTGGCAGGTGTACCAAAGGAGTCTATGCGTCTCTTTCTAAGCTAAGTCAACCAATCAACCATTCTGATCATTTCCTTATCCTTGATACAGAAGGATTAGATGCCATTGAGAAAGGAAAGACTCTTCAAGATACTTCATGCATTCACTTTGACAGGACAATGGTACTGTTTTGTTTAGCGGTGTCAGAAGTAGTTATCATTAATGTGAAAGGTGACATCGGAGAAGAAATGAGGAATCTTTTACAAATATGTGCTTACTCTCTGAACAAATTGAAAGTAAGCAAGGTAGCAACTCCAAAAATATTCTTTGTTCTCAATCAACAAGCAGATCCGGATCCAGATAAACATTTAAATTCAATTAACACCCTTTTGGAAAAACTTAATAAAGAGTCATATCTTTTGGACACGGAAGGATTGAAAATTTCTCATTTAATACAAGTGTCAAAAGAAAACTTGTTTGTCCTTCCATCAGCTTTCAATTCAGAATCTCTGAATTCTCAAGTAGCCAATTTATTTGATTCACATGTATGCAAGTTATCCCCAACCGTCGATTTCGTGAATAAATGTGCTGACATACGAGTGTCCATCATCCTCCAACTGAAAAACGACAGCTATGATGCAACGGATTCCAACAATACAAATCATAATTACACAGTACCATTTGACACAATGAGTGAATGGCTGGAGATGTCTGGAGTTATTTGGGACACTATCGTTAAATATCAAGATATTGTTAAGTACAGTAATACTGAGGAAATTAAGTGTAGCAACAAACTTGGTATCATATTGAATGATATAATGAGATGTAGAATTTATTTGAATGAAGAAGAATATCGAGAAATTACAAAAAAATTAATTTCAGAGATTAAGGGCATTGCCAGATTCAGTCCGCCCAATGTAATCCTAGAAAAAGTGAAGGAAAAGTTGAACGATGCATTCGAAAAATACCAAGAAAAGGCTTTGACAGATTTTGCTTCACAATGCGAAGCTGATCCATTACTAATGAAACTGTCTTATATGTGTGAAGAAGCTAAATCGAACTTATGCAGACTGATCTATGTCGAAAAAAAGATTTATGAAGATAAACTAAAGTTACAAATCAAGGCTAGGCTAACTGAAATAAAGCATGAAGATAATATGGTGAAATTTCAACAGATTATTGAAAAGAATGCTGACAAATACTTAGAGCTAACCATTACAGAGCAAGATAAAGAATTTGAGGAGGTTTGGGTCCACTGCTTTGGTAGTTTTGATAAGGAAGAAGAAGAAGCTGAGTTTTATGAGAAGTTTGAAGATTTATTCTCTGTATTCAGGATGGAATCAAAACAATGGAGAACAGACATACACTTTATTCTCAATTTTGTGATCACAACTTTGATATGGAATCCAAAATTCAATTACTTTCTAAAACAATGCTCTCAAAGTTTTCCGAAAATAATTCAGGAACAGATCAATTCATATATCCTTGGAAAGAGAACAAAACACCCTTAAAAGAAATGACACCCTACACAGGAAAGTTCAATTGTGAGTACTTGACTAGTGAGTCATTGTTTTTTAAGAAAGAAAAGAAGAGAACATCTAGTAAAACAAAATCTAAGATAGGCTTTAAAAGATGGGTTCCACGAAGCTGTACTCCACTAATCGAATATTGTTCAGGTTATTACAACCATCCTGATATCATTTGGAAACTTGAGAAGAAAAAACAAATACTCTTGCTAGCTTCTCGATTAAGAGATCCGAACAATTTGAAGAGGAGTACTTGGGAAAAATTTCTCCACGACATATCAGAACGCATTCAAGAAATAACAGAGAAAGATCCAGACATTTCTCACTCAACAGTGAAGGAGATCGTAGATATCTTATGTCACATCTGCAGAGTAGTGAACTATGAAATTAATTTTATCGAAGCTAAATTGACAAACGCAGCGGAGAGAACACTATCGACTTATGCATTTGGCCTTGCATTCAAGTCGAGTTTAAAACTTAAAAAAGATAAATTAAGGGAGAATATACTTATTGAAAGAGAGAAGAGAGAAACTAATCTGGATTATTTCTTACAAAAAGTTGAAAATAGAAAATTGGCGAAAGGTAATTGGGACCGGAAAAAAATGAGGGATGGTGACAAGACAATTGCGAACAAATTTGCTCGGGATTTTCTAGCTGCTGTTTGGAGAAAAGTCAGCACAGAGTGCGAACATAATGTCAATGAGAGATATTTTGTTTCACACAGAGGTAAACTTTCACACAAAACTATCTTACTCCTAGCAAATGAAAATATTACAGAAGAGGTAAACAGATGTCATGAAGATTCAATTAATGAGGAAAATGTCATAATCCAGCACACATGTAATCGAACTCAAAACCTGAAACAGTTATTCAGAGAAGAATGGATAAAGCTTGCGAATGAACTCCATGACAAAATAGTGGGAACTATGAGAGAGTCTTTTTCTGAACAGATAGCAAAAATCAAGTATGTCCTGACAGAATTCTTAAATGATCTAGTCGCTAACTGTGAAAAGTTAGATCGTGTCGTGGATATAGGATCAGACTCAGATAGCAACTTTGAAGTCACTAATAAAACAATAGAACTAACTGGCAATTCAGATTCCAGATCAGGAGTAATTCCTTTTAAAGCAATGGTATCATTCCTAGAGCTGTACCTCGATCCAAAAGTGTGTACAGAAGAATTTGAAAAACATTTCAAAGATGAATTTGTGGTGGATGGAGTGGCAGTAAAAAAACATCATGATACCTATGTGTTATTTGAAAAACCACTTTATGCAACACAAGTCTTGGAAGAGGATTTGTTTAAAAGCTTAACGGAAACAACCATGTTCAGGAGCACTGAAACTATATTCAACATCAAAGTGTACGTACAGGAATTCTTGCGTGTGTTAAACTGCTATGAATATCAAGTAAGCGAGGCTGAATACGGAAAGATTTTAAAATCTACGAAGGAAGAATTCGAAGCACGTGTCATTAACTGCCTCCGACAATGTCCTAGTTGCGGTAAATTCTGTGAGAAAGAAATTCATCCCCATGGGGGGAGGTGTCAAATAATGACAGGTCATCAGATATGTTCAATGGGAGGAAACGTCTGGAATACCAACGAAGATCGAACTGCAATTTTGCTAATGTGTGAAGACTACCGAGATGACACACCAGTGCTGATACCAGGACAGTGCATGAAGTGGTGGCAGTTCAAAGAGAAGTGCGGGGACCAGTGGGACTGGAGTCTTCCTACTGATGAAGAATACGTAGCTTTACGAAATAAGAATCGAGAACAAATGAAAGAGATTTGGAATAAATTCGGAAGAGAAATACTGAAATACTACGCTAATAAAGGCACACAGATTACCTACATTCCTTACACTACTCATGAAGAGATATACGAATCTTTATTCTTACGCTACTTTATCTGTTTCGTTATTGATGGTACTGATCTAATGGGTGGAACAATAAACTTCTTTAAAACATGGATTTCCGATATTATGAAAGATGCTCCACGAGGAACTTCATGTTTTAAAGTTATTGTCTATCATGGCCATGCAGTTAACAGACAAAAATGTGTGGAAAAATTTCCAAATAATTCTCAATTCACTACAGATGCCACAAGCATACAGCATTTCCTTCAAACCATTTCTACTTATGGCAGCGAGGGAAATGAAATACCGATGCTGCATGGTCTTGCTACAGCCACGACTGAATGTGATTGGAAATCGGGATTGGGTGTAGAAAATGTTATTTTCCACTTTTATATCGAACCCACCAAAGGGCATTTCGATGCTTCTAGAGCTAGAGGGAGATGTAACCAAGGTGTGTGTTTATTTGATTGGGAAAGAGACATCAAAGATAAAATCGATAATTTGAAGATTGATTATAAGTATGAACGTTATATTAACAAGTCCCATCCCTCATACGCAGATTGCACTGGATTTGTTAGTCACCAAGTTCCTTCTAGACTCATTAGGGACTTGAGGAAGGAATCTGATCCCAAACCAAGCATTCTCATCAATTACGAAACTGACAATTGAATTTCTTACTTTTTAACATAATATTATATAATTAGTGTCTCTAGGTGTAGTAGTAGGTTCTTAACTTTACATATCCTTGAATTTTTTGGATACCTCCCTCTGTTAGTTTAGGCCGATAAGTTTATTAGTGTGAAAGTAATTATTAGTTTATGCGATAGTCAGTATTAATTCATTTCATTTAAAGTCTATTTTATTGGATTACTTCGATATGACATCACATGTACACCAACCGGACAAAAGTATTTCAACACTTGATTCTTTCCCATACAAATAATACTAAATGGGTCTATTCATGAAGAGGGTTACTTCTAAACGAGATGGGATACAGCTAATCGGATTCCAGATTCGAATAATACGCATTCAAATTAGTCACAGGCATAGCATTCTAATACACTGTGTATTAGAATGCTATGTCACAGGTTAATTTTTCTAATTAATCTTTCATTCCTAACTTTTCCCGTTCCAACTGTTTTCTTCATATTCTCAGAATCATCAATTTGTTAAAATATAAAATCTCGTCTGACCACTGGAACAGGTTCACAATTTACACGATCTGGGGAAAGTTACTCTACATCTGGAAAAAGAAGTGGATATCATGAAAATAGATAGTGAAGCAGCTAGTAATAAATGAAAAGCATAGCCTACTGTATATAAGGCCTCACAGTAACTTGCGGATTTGGGACTAGGGATACGGTAGAAGATGGTTGAACTAATACACGAGCTGCCTTAAATAATTAACAAAGCACAATAGAGATTAGGAATGTATTACCAGCATATATAAATATGGTGTCAAAGTACTCATATCCGTTGTAAAATTTAGATTAGTCACCATGTGGTTGCGCAATAGGAAATATTTGTGACAAATTTGGTGATTTTCAGTCGTTTAAGGACGCTTCTAAGTGCTTTTATTATAAAATTTTTCGCATAGAACTGAGTGTGAATGGGTTTAATACGAAAAATTTACAAAAATTCATTGAATGTTGCTACATTCCAGTGTTGCTATGGAAACGTGTTTTGGTCAGTTGGGATCATAGTTTGAAAGTCGCAAGAGCTAGACATTCAAATGTAATTCCATTTGATAGCGAATAGACTATATCCTATTAAGCGATAATATAATTTATTTGTCTAAATTCAATGGTTTACGAGTTATTAGACAATCTAGCATATTGGTCACATTTGGTAATTTGTCGAATATCTCGTAAACCATTGAATTTAGACGTCGAAATTATATTATCGCTTAATAGGAAGCAGTCTATTTTCTATCAAATGGAATTACATTTGAATGTCTAGCTATCGTGGTTTTCAAGATATAACCCCAACTGACCAAAACACGTTTCCATAGCAACATTCTATGAAAAAGATCCAAATTTTTCGTATTAACCCACTCACATCTCAGTTCTATGATTAAAATTTCCTAATAAAAACACTTAGAAGTGCCCTTAAACGACCAAATTTGTCACAAATATAACCTAAAATCACCAAATTTGTCACAAATATAACCTAATGCGCAACCATATGTTGACTAATCTAAATTTTGACAACGGATATGGGTACTTTAACACCATATTTATATATGCTGGTAATACATTCCTAATCTCTATTGTGCTTTGTTAATTATTTAAGGCAGCTCATGTATTAGTTCAACCATCTTCTACCGCATCCCTAGTCTCAAATCCGCAAGTTACTGTGAGGCTTAATATACAGTAGGCTATGTCACAGGTTAATTTTTCTAATTAATCATTAATTCCTAACTTTTTATAATTATCAATCAGTGCCACCGTATGTCACATACACACATTTTGGCCACTATACATGATGGCAATGAATTACCTATGGTGACTCAGGCTGATAAGATTGAAGGTTAGTAGTTAAGGACTGAAGAGGAGGAGGCATTCACTTCAGATGTGCATGCGGCATTGAAACTATGCAAGTTCTATATTTTTTGTTGACCAAATTTTATCTGTACTTTAGACCCGGGAAACCAGCATGAGAGTCGCGACCATAGGACAACAATGTCCACGACTCCTGACCTCTAAGGTTGATTGATTATAATGTTAAATCTACTGATTGACCTGTGTGTTTTAATAAGAGCTCTGTCCACCAACAAAATGTTGCGTCATGAATGCCAAAGCAGAGTTTGAACCGGGTCCACTTTTCAGAACCCGAACGTGAATCTGAACCTATATTTGAACCCAAACTTGACTGTGTATATTATATACGTACTTCCTATATCCTATTGGCTGTTGCATACCTATATAACTAAAAATCCAAAAGAAAAATTATTTAGTTATTGTCACTCACTAAAACTGAACAGTAAGATACCAAGGCCGTAGGCACCAGAGGTCTGAAGGGGTCAGGTTGAAACCGATTTTCCAATTCCTCATTCATAGTTTTCTGAAGTGAGCCAGGGTTTTTGATTTCTTCCTCTCGTCAACACCAGCATTTTTGATTGTTGAATTTTAGAATGAAAACATAGGATACTATATGAAAAAGTAAAAGAACAATCCTAAATAATTATTTAATTTAAATTTTCTATACCATTTAGATCTAATGGGAACAATTTCTGACTGTTTGCGGTAGCCGTTGAGGTGCATACTCAATCTAACAATCTAACGAGCATGCTCTAAGTACCTCTCAGTATTGATAAACCATTCAATATTGACGACTACGATCTTATTAATACTGCATAAAATATAATTAAATACAAGCGCGCTTCGCTTGCTTGCGCTGCGCGGCTTGCGGACACTGCGTGTCCACAGAGTCGCCCTGCGGCGCCTAGACAGACTCAATCTAACCTATTCTGGGATTTTTTTTACTTCATATAAATATTTTAAACAAAGGTTAACAAAAAATTTCTCATATCGATCCGAAAAAATCTAGCATATTTTTTTAATTTGTTTACTTTATGTATCTATCGTGAACAAAAGTAAACAAATTAATCATCAAATCTACTCGAAAATAGGATATTCGAAATCTACACTCCTGAAAACCCCATATCAACCGTTGGAAGCTAGTCTTTAGCATTATTTTCAAAATTCATCAAATGGTGTGAAAATATGTATATATAAGTGTGAAAATATACACATAATTTTTTTATTTCTATACACTATAATACATTTAAGATATTAAACATAAGTTGTAGCTCTGAAGTATTATTAATAATGACGATGTATTGGAGTGTCGTACAATAATTTCCATTGTGATAGTGTCATTAATTTTGTATTGAAAAGGTGTGAAAAATTTCCCATTTTTTTGCAGAGGTGTGAAAATTTCGCTTAGATCTTAGAACTTAATCGTAGTCATATCATTTGACACCTACATGCCAATTTCATATCTCTACGACTTGCCAATTCTTCAATCAATTCGAACAAACAAACAAACAAACATATTTTATAAATATTACAAGCGCGCTTCGCGCTTGCTTGCGCTGCGCGGCTGGCGGACACTTTGTGTCCGCCGGAGGATCCCTTCGGTCGCCTGGAGGTGACACTGGTTAATTATAAGGGAGATAACATCTCTAAATATGTCCATCTTAGTGTTGAAAACGATTTCACTCGAATGATCACCAAATTTGTCAATTTTAAAATTTTTGATGCGTAATGATGACGTCATAACAAAGTGATGAGTCATCATTTTTTGATGAAAGTCGCATCATATGTGAGGTATGTTAGTATACAGATTCTATTAAAATTTCAGCCTTCTATCTCCTATAATGGCTGAGTTATGCCCGAATAACTGTGTTGCTTAACTTTTAAAAATGTGACAATGACGTCATAATTCCATGATGAGTCGACATTTTGCTCTGAGCTCAGAACTTACTGGAGCCATAGCCAAAATACTCCCACATGCCAAAAATTAGCTTTCTATGACCGGCAGTTTCTTCAATCAATTCGTTACAGAGATATATATATACACATACACAATAATCGAGTTTTAATAGTAAGGATATAATAATTATATAATTATTTTATAATTATTATATAATTATTATATAATTATTATATAATTATTATATAATTATTTTATGATTATTATATAATTATTATATTATTATTATATAATAATTATATAATTATTTTATAATTATTATATAATTATTATATAATTATTTTATGATTATTATATAATTATTATATTATTATTATATAATAATTAGATAATTATTTTATAATTATTATATTATTATTATATAATTATTATATTATTATTATATAATTATTATATAATTATTATATAATTATTTTATGATTATTATATAATTATTATATAATTATTATATAATAATTATATAATTATTTTATAATAATTATATAATTATTATGTAATTATTAAATAATTATTTTATAATTATTATATAATTATTTTATAATAATTATATAATAATTATGTAATTATTAAATAATTATTTTATAATTATTATATAATTATTATATAATTATTTTATAATTATTATATTATTATTCAAGCGCGCTTCGCTTGCTTGCGCTGCGCGGCTTGCAGACACTACGTGTCTGCAGATTTCCTCGGTGGGCCTTGCGGATATTAGAGAAACAATACGTCGCTTTCCTGTTTTATACTAAGTACGCTGGATTGTCATTTGTCTACGGTTACATTTATGAAATCAGAACTGTAGCAGAATAATTGTTGTTAATAATCAAATAATAGACTCAAAATAGCAGTATTCAATCATTTATATGAAATAGAATCGTGTGAATGGCATTATAAAAGGCTGATAATAGATTGGTTCACATAAACCAATGAATTTCAATCACAATTAGTTCTTTTGATTGTATGCATAAGTCACTACTATTATATTCCAATGTATTTGCATTATAAAATAATCGAATTTGATTGGTCAGCACATTTTGTCACCTATCTCGGCGAGGTGTGAACATTTCGGTTAGATCTTCGAACTTAATCCTAGATTCATCATTTGACACCTACATGCCAATTTCGTATCTCTACGACTTGCCAATTCTTCAATCAATTCGGACAAACAAACAAACAAACAAAACAAAAAAAATCCTGGAGTTTTAATATATAAGATATAGTCTATATTATTGTTCGAAAATCACCCATGCTAGATGGGTGTCCATATTCTTGGGTTGATGACCAGTGGCGAGATGATTTGAGGGAGCTATGGACAGCAATGAATTTACTTATTTCCCAATAGTCCTATACAAAAACAGTCTCCATTCTTAATTCTAAATTTCAGGGATCGAAGTAGTGATAGAGAAAAAATGGCAATTTAAACTTTTAAAAATCAGCACACTCGAATTAATAAAGTTAGCCAATAAAATCTATTTTGGTACGAAAATCGAGCTGAAGTCAAATTTATTTTACATCCAATTGCATTTGTCCAAAGCCCAGACTAGATCACCAAGCTGATGAATGAGTTAGTCGAGCAATTAGAAATTCCGATTTAAATCATTAATTCAACATGTGCAATATGAGAGCAGCAATTACATACAATATATGGATTGATGAAATATAAGTTCCAAATTAGCACTATATAGTATACGCGTAATAAGTACAGACAATGATGAATGCAGGGCTCTGATAGTGATAGAGTGATAGAAGTAGGACCAATAATTTCCAAGATCAGATCTTGATGAAGAATGAGTGGATCCGTTTCTTGATGGCAGACACTTGTTCCTTCTGAATGGAATGCTCCATTTGCTTGACCGCCTGCTGGAATTGCTTGTGGAGATCAGATTTTGATTCTAAATCGAACTGACGCATCTCTGAAATAGCAGCGACTAGATTCCGGGTCTCATGGTACCAGTCATTGTATTTGTTCAGAACATCTCTATTCTCATTACCCATCAGCTGCTTCATCTCCACAAACAACTTCTTGACTCTCTCGCTTCGAGATCTGTCTATCGCGACGAGAGAGTGAGAGAATAATTTCAGATTCTCCTCATACTGTTGCAAGTGTTTCTCTAAGGAATTCATTCTATCGGAACTGTTGGAATTGTCTGATTTGAATGAGAACGATCTGATGGGAAGAGGAGCGTTCTTGGTCTGGAGTTGAAGGAGACTGGAGCTCGAGATGGAACCAATAGAATCTCGAGATAATTGTTTATAATTGCACTTCGCAGGAAAATCAGAAACTAAAGTGATTTTAGGAGAATCCCGTTTCCTACTTCTTCTAGAATTTCTATTGTTTGAAGCTGTCTTCTCGAAGGATTGAGCGGGGAAAATGTACCCGCCCTGAATCCCAGACAAATCGTTTTTCTGATTTTGCGGAGATTTCAAATGACAATTCCTGGATTGAGATCTGGTGAGTGCGTATTTCCTGATAGGAGAGTTGGAATCTTCTGAGGTGAAAATAGGCGAGAATTTGCGAGATCTCTGTCTGGGGGGTCTGTGTTTGACAGGAGGAGACAGTTTCTGCTTGGTAGGGGGTCTAGTCTGAGTGACACGGGTTGCTTTCTTCTCATTCCTCTCCTCAGTCTCGATTTCATTCTGAGCGGGGGTGTCTCTCGGTTTGATCCGTCTGTACCTGCCCTGCATCAGCACGGGAGAGAGAATCTGGTAGGAGAGACTGGAAGCGGACAGGGCGAGCTTCTTGGACCCGACACTGACAGGAGAAGGAGAGGAGTTGGCTGAATCCTCTGAGTTCGTCAGGTCTATAGGCAGGATCGAGACACTCAGCGTCTTTGTCGTGTTTGCTTTTTGGGTATTATGATTGAGGGGAGAGCAAGAGTTAGATGAAATTTGGATAGGCTCGTTACTCTCGATAGGAGGAGTCACTGGGTCTACTGACATCGGAGTAGGGACATTTATCTTAGAGGGAAGTGGTAGGTCCTTTTTAGGAACTTTAGCAGCTCTAGGTTTATAAGAGCGAGAAATTTCGTGTCTTCCTCTCCTACAACTACTCATGCGGATAGATTTCGGTGTAGTACTGTGAGTGTTGCTGTCTGGAAATCGAGTTTTGTCATTATTGCTGACATTTGTATTTGATTGAGGTGTGACTGTAGTTATTCGCCGCTCTAAACTCTCCTCACCTTTCTCAATTTCGTGTTTGACAGAGTTCGCTCTCTGAGCATCTATCTTCACCTCACCATTCTCCCCCACAACCGCTATATCTACCGGCGTATTCACGTGTGTAGCTAGTCTAGAAGGTGTGAATTTACGTGAATTAGTACTGACAAACCTATTCGGCAATTCACACCTCTGCCCACTTCCAGGAATGGAGATCCTCGCAGAGCTGTGAAGGGAGCTAGCAGAGGCCAGCACGCACTCAGTCTGCTCTCTCACCGAGACGATGTTATTCGGAGTGAACACAGGCGTGGAAATATTCTTGCGGATGGGAGTGGAGGTGAGAGGGTCGATAGGAGGTATAGGCGCCACTGGGGTTGTCTGTTGTGTGAGTGGTACCGAGGGGCGTGTACCCTCGTGAATGGACCTCAATATCGGACTGACACTCTCCTCCAACTGGACGGGGGTGTTGTTGGGAGCTACCAGTGTGCTGAGAGTCCCCGAAGGGTCCGTGAGAATGCGAATAGCTTGCATGGAGGTCGAGGCTCGGACAGGAGGTGGCTTCTTACTCACGTCCGGGGTGGCGGGCAGGTGGAGGGAGGTACCGGTGTATCCCAGCGCGGCGGCCATCCCTAACGAGGGGTCGTGCTCCCGACGAAAGGAGAGGCGGAGAGCCACGGACGAGGAAGAACGAGGCAGCACTTCGCAGATTTCGCTCTTGTCAGAGGAGACCGCACCGAGGAGTTGGAACCCATCGCCTGAGGAGGCGAGTGAGAGCTGAGTGAAGCTCTCCCTCCGCAGGAACACCGTCACCCACTCAGTGCTGGAGGGGTCCAGAGGGTGCGAGATGAAGAGGGTCAGGTTCTGAGAGGAGGTGTTGAAGTCAGCCCACAAGTGCTCCAACTCCTGCGGGCGAGACAGCACGGTTTCGTCCAGTGCCCCGTCCACACAGGGATAACTGAATACCTTGCAGGTAGAGGCGAGGCTAGCGTTGAGTGTGTTGAGGAAGCGGCGAGATCCCCGCTCGAACGCGTCCTCTGAAATCTCCCTGAACGCGGTGGAGACGGACGGACAGGAGAAGAGAATGTCGGAGAGCTTGGCACGCTCCGTCTTGCTCGTGAGTCGGAAGATACTCTCCACAACGTCGCTCTGCAGGAAGATGTCTCCCAGGGCGCCGATTCGCTTCCCGGTCTTGACGATCTGCGTGCTGAAGGAGCGGTCGCTCTTGAGACGCATCACCACGCAGGGGGAGAGACTGTCGCAGAGTTTGATGATGAGACTGGACACTTGCATGTGAGTGCGAGAGCTGGTGCTAGGCCGGAGAATCGTGTCCAGGAGTGGGACGATGAAATGGCAGAGTTGTGCTAGCTCCGTCTGAGCGTAGCTGTCACAGAGTAAGTGGAGCAACGAGATGAATTCTGAAAATGTGTTCTCATTCTGGGTCATGTCAGACAATGGCAATTCTTCCAACAAAAGTGTCGCTAGCCCAAACTCGAAAAAAGTGGCAAAACTGTCACGCGAAGTTTCGCAGAGATAAGTGAGCACAGAGAAGCTGATGCTGAGGATGAGGTGGGAGAGACTGGGGTCCTGGAAGGAAGAGAACTTTTTGACGAAGCGGTGGAAGAGTTGGTACAGCCGCTTGCTGCAGGCTTCTGGTCTGAAGGAGCAGCTCCTTGCCTCCCTGAGGTAGTCGGACAGGTAGGTGGACAGCTCGAGAGGTTTGTACTGGTGCTGATAGAATAGTTTCTCTAACGTTACCATGCCTGAGACAGAAAAAGTAAACAACCAATCAGGGGCATGCCTAATTTCCGGGACGGGACCGTCCCGGAAAATCTAGATACCTAAATTCCGGGATGGGACGGAATCATCCCGAAAATCTAGGTATCTAATTTCCGGGACGGGACGAGTCAAGATGCCTAATTTCCGGGACGGGATGCTGTCCCGTCCCAGAAATAGGCATGCCCCCAATCAGGGGCCGACAAATCTGGTGGCTACTAAGCCATCAGAAAAAGTAAATGGTAAATTCTTGCTCACATTGATGTAAACAAAAATGTCAACACACACAAAAGGAAGCACAGATAGACAACAAAAGTGCCTGATTAGAATAAAATGAGATGTCAAAAATGGAATCAATATTCTGGATATTATGTAAAATGTAAATATTTGAACCCAAATCTTGTATGGACAACTCAAGTATGCTCTCCTCAACACAATCAGTAATAAATTGATGAGAGCTGGCAGAGTGGCAAGCAGATAATAAGATATATCGAGGAATAAACTAAAAATACTTTCATGTGTAGAAGTACAGGATACATTGGTGCTTATATTTAGTATTACGTTATGTTGGTCAGTCATGTCATCATATATAAATACATAATAAATAGTACCGATACTCCAAAATAGACACACTGGCTTAAAGATAAAATAAAGACATTGTAAGATTATTTTTTGTTTGGAATCCTTGGTTTCATTTTTATACTGATTAATTTTCGACGGCATTCAAGTCATCATACCAGCAAAAACATTCGACTTGTTTCATGCTGAGTCATTTCAAAATTTTCTGCCTCAGGATGATGATAGTTTAAATATGCATTGTATAATTAGATTATTAGAATGTTGAGTAATCTTACATTTTTTCTCTAATGTTATAGAAATTGTGCTCTTATAACGGAATAATAATATACAAATCATACGCGTAGACGAGCTATTTAAAAGTAAGTAGCGCATGCGCTGCATTTGAGTAGCGCATGCGCTACATTTGAGTAGTGCATGCGCTGTACTACTCAAAAGCAGCGCATGCGCTACTCAAAAGCAGCGCATGCGCTACTCAAATGCAGCGCATGCGCTACTTACTTTTTAAATATATGGCGTAGACAGGATATTAATAAATTAATTGAAAAATAAAGACTTTAAATATCAAACAACCATGCCGATAGAATGATAACAATTTGTTTATCCATAATGAATAACTGAAGGTTAATTAATTAATTAATTAGTAATTCACTGAGTTTGGAATCAGTTGCCCCTCTACTCGCTCGATAGGATGGACAGAAGTTAGCCGTAGGATTGCTCCTGGCGTATATTTGCCGAAAGAGAGCCGAGAGAGAGGCGGTCAAAGATGTGGTGTGCGAGGCCGAGGACTTAGACGCCGCATTTTCAACACTCGTCAAATGCCTCGACCCTCCGGTGGATCCGCAGCAAGCCATGCTCACTCTATGCCACAATAGTGGGAGGCTGAGTCGAGTGATTCTAGTGCAAAAAAAGGATAAGTCAACAGATTCGCTATCTACCGAGCACTGAATGATCAAAGTAAGAAGGACGCGTATCCTCTCACCGATATCAAAGACATTCTAGACAAGCTACAGCGTAGGACTTTCTTCTCTTCCCTCGACGGGTACGGCGCGTACTGGAGTGTCCCTATCGCCGAAGACAACCAAGAGAAGGCCGCCTTTATGACGCCTAGGGGTCAGTTCGAGTTTTGTGTGATGCCCTTCGGACTGTGCAACGTCCAGGCCACATACCAACGGGCAATAGACGCCACCCTGAGAGGAGCTACCACAGCCTTCCATATATAGACGATCCATTGACTACTCTCGTTCCTTCGATGGTCATATTAACCATCTTCGCCAGGTTTTAGATTGTTATCGGTCTGCGAATATCAGCTGAGACTAGAATGTGGAAGTTTGCCTACAACGAAATTGAATTCCTAGGTCATGTATTGACTAGAGACGGGTGCCAACCCCTTCCTAGCCTGGTGTCAAAGATCAAGGAACAACCGCAGCCAGGCAACCTCAGGGAGCTCCGGTTATTCTTGGGGTGAGTCAATTACGTTAGGGAGTTTAAAAGCTGAATTGCGAATACCATTGGGCTATGGTGCCACTCTTCCCTGAACTAAAGATGGGTTTAGGTACGTGTTGATAATAGTCGATTTATTTTCGAAATATGTAGGCACTGCGGAATCGGACTGCTCCGAGTATTGTCGAAGCCCTAGAGGCTGGATGACTGTTGCGACATGGATACCCGAAAGCAATTCTGTTGGATCAAGAACAGAAAATCGAAGGGGCCTTGAAAGAGATCTGTGTGAACTTTGTGGCATCAAGAAACTCCACTTGACACCCTATCATCCTCAAGGAGACGAAGGAGAGAGAGGAGTATCCAGTCTTTTAAACAGACGATACAGTGATTACTCGCGGAAAAGGAGCTGACCCACGACGAGTGGCCTAAAATACTTCAAGAAGTTAGCTTTATTCATAATTCTCAGACCAATGCCAGCACTGGCTTTTCCCCAAACGAAGTCGAGTCACGGACAAGGGTAGACGCCGCCCTACCCGTGGGAGATTCCGATGGTTTCACCAGTGCTGAGGATTACTGAGAAAGATCGGGAGAGAGGGACTCGAAACTCTTTGAAAATGTCGTCGAGAATGCAGATATAGCAAGAGCCAGAATGAAAAGGAGTAACGATCAAGGATCTAGAGTATCCAATATCTCCGCAGGAGATTGGGTACTGATTAGAAATGAAGCGAGAGCCGATTCGCTATCACCCATGTATCGCGGACCCTGGCAGGTCATCAAGAGACATGGCGCAAATCTGCATATCCGCATACCTGGTAAAGACAAGATACGAGTAGTACACTTGGACCGATGTAAGGAAGCCCCATCGCCCGGAAACCCTCCGGGGTACAGCACTGATAATCAGGGGATGTGGCTCCACAATCGCAGGTGGAGCTAAGTGAATACAACCAACTACCTCAGAGCTCGACTGCAGTTCAAGCTTTGTTGGAGATGAGATACTCCAACCCCAGAATTGAGGAAGTCAACACGACAACGCAGGGAGCCTGACCGATATGGGGAGTGGGTGTAGCATCTGTAGAATGGCAACCCGAATCCTTAGTTTTTGAGGGGGAGGGTGCTGCATGGCGTATTAGTATACACCTTTAGTTATCTACGTGGGTATTCAACTCATTAGCCGAGTTTACTATCTACTCGTGTTAGCTACAACCTAGTTTTCTTAAGAATGCTCCCTTTTTAAGTTGTTTTGTAGAGTAAATATTTCTACTAATATAAGCATGGGGAATTTCCAGATAGTTCTGTTGTATGAGGGTTTACTTACCATGACCATTTACTTACCTCTATTACATGGACCAGGGATATATTCCAACCATGACGGTTTACTTACCATCTTTGTTATGGCTTCACACTTTATACTTCCTATTACACAACTACATTTTATTAGTATTCACATCGGAAACAATTAATTACTTAAACCATAGCCTACTCTAATAATGCCTCACAGTAGATTGAAAATCATGGACTAGGGATGAAGTAATAGCCGAATGGATTAATACACGATTAGCCTAAAATCGTTAACCATGCAGAATAGGCATTAAGAATGTATTACCAACATATATAAACATGGTATCAAAGTACATATATCCGTTGGAAAAATTTCGAATAGTCATCATATCATTGCGCAACAGGTCATTCTAAGGACAATTTTAGCGATTTTCTAAGCAGTTTTAACCCTATTTCTAAATGGTATTAAGGTGTGATTTTTGTGTAGAACCAAGATTAGTACGAGTTGATTTGAAAAATTTAGAATTTTTCAATGGAATGTTGTTAAATTCCCGCGTTGCTATGGTAAAGCATTTTGGTTAGTTTGGGCCATTTCGTGCAAACTGTAGTAACTAGGTCTTCAAATTTGATCGTGTTTGATAGGCAATGGACTATTTCCTATTAGGTGATAATACAATTTGAACTTCTAAATTCGACGAGTTTTGAGTTATGGGTTGATTTTAAGAATGTGACCAAAACACTAAATTGTCGCATAACTCTATAGTCTGTGAATTTAGAAGTTTAAATTGTATTATTACCTAATAGGAAATAGCCAATTGCCTATCAAATACGATCAGATTTGAAGATCTAGCTCTTACAGTTTGCAGGATATGGCTCAAACTGATCAGAATACTTTACCATAGCAACGTAGGAATGTAACAACATTCCATTAAAAAATTCTAAATTTTTCAAATCAACTCGTACTAATCTTAGTTCTACACAAAAATTCTACCTTAATAACATTTAGAAGTAGGCTTAAAAACAGCTTATAAAATTGGCAAAATAGTGCTTAAAATGACCTGTTGCGCAATGATATGATGACTAATCGAAATTTTGACAACGGATATATATACTTTGATGCCATGTATATATATGCTAGTAATACATTCTTAATGCCTATTCTACATGGTTAACGATTTTAGGCTAATCGTGTATTAATCCATTCGGCTATTACCGCATCCTTGGTTATTTTACTGTGAGGCATTATTAGAGTAGGCTATGCTTAAACCCTGAGTTAAACATTAAGGATTATTTACTGTTAGCAGGATGCATTTGATTTAATTGAAATATAAATAATGAAAAGTCTAAAATAATCTAAAACATGGATTAAAAAGTAACTATTATTCTATAACAATTGCATCACTAAACTATATGAATTGTAAAAAGAAGAATATCGACAATGTATGAGGTCGATCACTGGCTCATAGTGATAATCAGAGTGGTTAGCTAAATAAAGAGCTGGATTGCTGTACTTATGGTAGTCGGAACATTATCTATACCACGTTGAATGGCATTCTTTTCTTCTGGGATGAGAGTGGAGATTAGGTACGAATATGTCAACACTAAGCATTTTAGAAAAATTTTTGTAATCAAAATATCTATTCTAATAATATTAGGGGAATAGATATAGAAATTATTCAATAGTAAATCGATATAACAAAATTAATAAAGCATTATGATAATATCCGATATCATGTTCCAGCATATTTTACCGAATGTACTTCATTTTCCTGAAATACATGTGAATACTAATAAAATGTAGTTGTGTAATAGGAAGTATAAAGTGTGAACCATATCAAAGATGGTAAGTAAACCGTCATGGCTGGAATATATCCCTGGTCCATGTAATAGAGGTAAGTAAATGGTCATGGTAAGTAAACCGTCATACAACAGTTCAACCTATGGAATTCATCATAATAATCTCACATTTGGAAGTTATGTGGGCAATCCTTCCATATAATATCATATGAGATATACTACTGTGTTGAATACTAAGATCTTCTGTACAGACAAGCGCCAGAGGGGGAGGGGGCAGGGGAGCAGAATTTGGGAGATTTAATAAAGGTTTTTGAGAGTGCATGGTTTTACGATAATTTCAAGTATAATTGGGAGAGGGATTTTGCACACGTACATCTTAACTTAAAACTTAAGTATAACTTAAGCAAAACTAAGTATTTGCTTAACTTTAAGCAAAAACTAAGTATTTGCTTAACTTTAAGCAAAAACTAAGTATTTGCTTAACTTTAAGCAAAATCTAAGTATTTGCTTAACTTGAGAAACGGCTAAGAATTTGCTTGCTTTAAAAAGATGTCAAGAATTTAATACTTTTGAATTATCCAAATACTGTAATCACTATCAAGTTCCATGGTTAAATTACATGAACAATAGTCCTATTAAATAGTTATAAATTTCTGAAGAAATATTCTAGCAGTTATTCACCAACTTCCATTTAGATCATTTTAATACGTCATGAATATATTTAGACAATTAGATTCTTTCGCATCTCAATCACTCTTCGAAAACATTTGTATACTAATAATATTCTAGCAGTTATCCGCCAACTTTCATCTTAATACCACAATGATAGAACTGACAAACACTCCTAGCGCGTCAATGATTCATACAACAGAAATAAATCAAACTACCTACAAGCTTTTATACTAATTTATAGACCGAAACACGATTTACAAAATATTTTAAGAGTTAAGTCAACCCCAGACATGACTTAAGTTAAAGCAAATACTTAGTTTTTGCTTAAGTTTTGCTTAGTGAATACCAACTTAAGCAAAACTTAAGTTAAGAAGTTTAGTGAATAAGGCCCCTGATCCTAGACCGTCTAATATTTGTCAGGATATGGATTGCGAACCCATTCAATCTGTTCTGAGGAATTTCCCCCCGAGATGGAGGGTCGCAAGTTCCAGGCTTCTTGATACAAGTCCAATCCTTGGCTGGGGTACTATCAGACAGACGATGCAATAACCATAAATACAACTAGGGACATTTTAGGTGGCCATGAGCCCAACTTGGTTTAGTGTGTTCCGATCATATCGGAATCCATATATGGAACTCAGTTCCGTAGAACGGAACTTCTATATAAAGAATAAACCGTAGTTAAAAGTATGGAGAAGATACTCCAGTTCGCCTCTACCCTTCTCAGGCAGTCACCCTCCAGACATCACACAGATAATCCTTCAATTGTATATTGTTCAATTTATGATTTAAATTATTGGAAATCATAATAAATATACGTATCAACTAAGATTAATTAACCAGGAAATTATAAATACATTGCTTAATTATCATAGTACAATACTTGAAATAAAAAAACAAACAACAGACATAAAATAATTGGACACTCATTCAGACAATGAAAACAGATCAAATATTTGTTATTTTTGGTATTTTAAGAGACGCCTCCTCAGTGAGGGTATAGACTTGGTGTCAAATTTTCTAGTATAACGCATCCTCAACTTCTCAGTCAAAATCATTTTGAAGTACACTGCACTAGCTGCGAAGAATTGAGAGAACGTGATAAAAATTGCGATACCTAAAAGTACGGTAGTAACGTAAACCTTAATGGTATAGGAGTAGAGCAGTGTCTCTATCTGTCTGTCTGACACGAGAGGGGGCAGATAGTAAGGGGTACCGTAGAGGTAGTTGAAGAGACAGGGACCATAGAACAGCACCACTGCGATAAGGAAGAGATATCGAATTAGAAAATCGACAACAACGAGTAAGAGCGTCCCTAGACCCATACAGCACATCACCACTGCGAACTGGCGGCAGTTCTTAACAGACTCTTTGACCAAGTAAGGTTTACGCATGTTGAACTCTCTGGTGCGCCACTTCAGCGTCTGATAGAACCTGAGGGAGAATTTGCACCATATAAGGAAGTAGGCCAGCTCTACCAGAGGTTCAACGAACTTAGCGAATAGAATGAGTTGAGGCACTGTCCCAGCGATGACGAGAAAAAGGGACAATATGGATGTAAATGAGAGGAAACGACGAATAAACGTGAACGGGTTCAAGGGAATGGAATGGAATATAATGTGCAGGTAATGCATGAGGCAGGTGATGAATGCTAGATTGAACAGTAACCCAACCTGTCCCGATGCAATTAAGAAAGCTTTGAGAGGATTCTCAAGGATAAGGTTAATGTCAAAGAAATGTGCGTGTATCAACTCTGTAGAGCATTGTGGTAGCAAAGGTCTGATCCAGTACAAGTGCTCGGATGGTATTAATCCGCCTATCCAATATAATTGTATGTAACCACATTCAGTTATGTTGATAAACAACAAGAACACGTATTTCACCATGTCACACTTGTACTTCCTCGCAGAATCGGGATTTCCTTCAAGTAAATGTATCTTATGCAACCTGAAACAAGTCACTATCTTATTGAGGAAATACACGGCCCATAGCAAAGACAACGATACGAACACGATGTCCAATGAAATGGCAGCGTATTTTTGAAACTGGATAAAAATATGTGTTATGTTGTAATTCACCGCCATGTTAAGTCTTTGTTTTAGTGTATCTGTGTTCCTATTCATCTATTTATACACACATGCTCTCACCAATTGTCTAGATTCGACATATAAATATAAACAACGCAATAATTGTAATCAAAACGAGTGTAAAAATGCAAACTTTATGCAATATTCTAGAAAGTGTCATGAACTTATATAGTTACGTGTGGTACGATATTGCTGACTATCCAACTGTCGTGAAAAAAACTATCATGCTGTAATGTTTAAAATAATTACTACTAATAATTACTACTAAGCTGTAAACAATTGCAAAGATGTAATTACTTACAAATATGATTTGAAGTTTTGCTGTGTCGGCTACAATCATCATTATCAAGTCTACAGAATATTATACAAGTTGTAATCTTGAGTGAACTAACATTTCATCAGTGAGTTCATCTTGTGAACTAATCGAGATAATTTGATATTTAGAACAGCTTAACTCTAGACCAAATTACTCATTATGATCTACGTATTCATTGGTATTTATTTTAAACCTTTTAAATAATGGCTCCGTAGTCCTTGAGGCACAAACAAACGTCTATATATATATATACACTCGAACCTCTCTTATCCGGACCTCCGATATCCGGGCAAATTCTGTTATCCGGGCACCCTCCGGTCCGGCACTGCCCGGATAAGAGAGGTTCGAGTATATATATATATATATACACTAACCGGACAAAAGTATTTGTACACTATATTCTTCCCCATACAAATAGTATCTTTTTTCATGAAGGGAAAAGTATTCAAACTCTAAGAGCTATAGAGTCTGATTTAAGATTCGAAATCTTCACATTCGAATTAGTAATAGTTGATTTCTAAAAATTGCTCAACCCAATGAGTAAAATTATCAACCTGTGGCATAAGGGGTAGTACATCACCATCATGTATAGTGATAAAAATAGACATATGTGGCACAAGGTGGCAGTGATTGATAATTTGAAAACATTGGGAATTAATAATTGATTAGAAATTTCCTACAATAACTAGTTTGAATGCGAAGATTTTAATTTGAAACCCGATTAGTTGTATCGCTTACCGTTTCGGAGTTTTAATCTTCATGAATAGACCCATTTTAGTATTAAATGCACGTAAGATAATGAAGTGTGCAAATACTTTTGTCCAGGTAGTGTATATACAGTACCCGGACAAAAGTATTCGACCACCACATAAACCTCCATACAAATAGTATTAAAGTGGATCTGTTCATAAAGGAATGTGTAATCAAACTGTTAGAAATACTCTATTTTTGATTTCTAATCCCTAATCTACACATTCTAATTACTCACAATTGAGATCCTCAACTCAATTACTAACTCCCAAATTATAAATATCTACCTTTGATACTTGATGCTACTTGTCCCGAGTCACAGCCATTATATATGATGGCGATTAGTGACACAAAGTGGCAGAGGTTGATCATTTTCTACATGAGAATTAGTATTTGTAGTGAAAATTTCAAAAATTAGTAATTCGGATGTGTAGTTTACGAATCTGAAATCAAAAATAGAATTTCTCTTCTGTTTGATTACATATTCCATTTTGAATAGATCCACTTTACTACTATTTGTATGGAGGTTTTCGTGGTGGTCGAATACTTTTGTCCGGGTAGTGTATATATATACAAGCGCGCTTCGCTTGATTACATCGATTATAGCATTATGACAGACGTATTTAGAGATGTTATATTATGACAGACGTACACTAACCGGACAAAAGTATTTGTACACTATATTCTTCCCCATACAAATAGTACTAAATTGGATCTTTTCATGAAGGGAAAAGTATTCAAACTCTAAGAGCTATTAAGAGCCTTATTTAAGATTCGAAATCTTCACATTCGAATTAGTAATAGTTGAAGATTTCTAACAAATGGTTCAACCCAATGAGTAAAATTATCAACCTGTGGCACAAGGGGTAGTACATCACCATCAAGTATAGTGATAAAAAGGGACATATGTGGCACAAGGTGGCAGTGATTGATAATTTGAAATAATTGGGAATTAGTAATTGATTAGAAATATCCTACAATAACTAATTCGAATGCGAAGATTTCGAATTTGAAACCCGATTAGTTGTATCACTTACCGTTTCGGAGTTTTAATCTTCATGAATAGACCCATTTTAGTATTAAATGCACGTAAGATAATGAAGTGTGCAAATACTTTTGTCCGGGTAGTGTATATATATATATACAAGCGCGCTTCGCTTGATTACATCGATTATAGCACGAAATATCACCAAATTTGTCAATTTTTAAAATTTTGATTGAATAGGAGGTCATATATAAAGAACCAATTGAGCATGTCGACTTATCCTAAATGCTTCTAGTTTTTAATTTTTTACACAATACCTATAATTTGCATGACCAGGCTAAATGCGTTGCCGCTTACATTTTGCTGAGCTGTTATCCTTTGTAGATAGTAAGGCTGCATGTACTACTTTAGCTAACATTCTATTGAAAGCTCATGCCCTCAATGTAAGTGACAAATAAAAGTCTTTGGGATGCCTCAGGAGGCAAGACAAGCTCTCCAACTAATGATTGGCATATACAACGTTGTAATAGACATAGTTGTGATATGCATATAATGTATATGTAATTACATATAGGACAATAAATATCAAATTTGGGCTCCTATACACTACTGCATCTCATTACAATCAGCCATCTCTCACTCGTTTATTAGTTAGACAGAATAAATGGCAAACATGACCAAAATTCAACCAATTAACCTTGAAATATGACCTTTGGACCTTTAAGATGACACCAGGCGGTATTGAAAATTGCGCTATTGAAACCGAGATCGTGTCTCTAGCCCTTCTAGAAGTCGTTTTAGCCCAGGACTCAAGTTAATCCTTCAGACTCAAATTACAAACCCCAAGCATGGGAGGCTTCAGTTCTTCTCTAAAGAAGTCAATAATATGACCATATATGGATGTGGGAAACCGCAAAACTAAAAAACTAAAAAACAAGCATTTAGGATAAGTCGACATGCTCAATTGATTCTTTATATATGACCTCCTATTCAATAATAATACATTTCCCATGTCTAACGTTAACCAATTCCGAGTTATCAACATTATTACCATATACGGAAAGGTGTGAAAACCGCAAAACTCAAGAACCACAAATATTTCAAGTATGCCAATGTGACCAATGAATTCACCATATGCGACTTCCTATTCAACAATAATACATCTCTCACCGAATAACGACTAGTTATAGTGATAGGCAATAGACTCAAGTTACAGGACCCGAGTATGAGACCCTCCAGTCCTTAGTTAAAGGAGTCTATGATTTGAACCCAAATCTTGTATAGACAACTTAAGTATGCTCTCCTCAACACAATTAGTAATAAATTGATGAGAGCTGGCAGAGTGGCAAGCAGATAATAAGATATATCGAGGAATAAACTAAAAATACTTTCATGTGTAGAAGTGCAGGATACATTGGTGTTCATATTTAGTATTACGTTATGTTGGTCAGTCATGTCATCATATATAAATGCATAATAAATAGTACCGATACTCCAAAATAGACACACTGGCTTAAAGATAAAATAGAGATATTGTAAGATTATTTTTTGTTTGGAATCCTTTATTTGCGACAAATTTGGTGATTTTCAGAGGTCGTTTAAGGGCACTTCGAAGTGTTTTTATTATAAAACTTTTCGCATAGAACTGAGATGTGGATGAGTTAAATTTAATGCAATAAAATTATTCGTTTCGCGATTCCCGTCCAAAATCCATTTTCCGGGAAATTAATTTGATGTCTTTGATCAATAAAATCAGCCTCTTTCACTCAAATTGATACATTTTACATTATATTTCTAGAGCAAATTAAAACGATGGTGAAAGACGAACTTTAAAGAATAACTTTACAAGGTTCTATTATCTCCAATTTCTAGATACACACCTATGTCCTACCAAAGCCATTCATGTGATCATATGATTTGCTCATTCAACTAATAATAATTTTAAGAGGCATTCCTCTCAAACTTCTTATGAAGACAGCTAAACTGTACTCTGTAACTCTCAAGTATTTGAACAGTTTCACTAAAATTCTTTGAATTATTCCAAACTTAATTCTTAATAAAATTATACTATTTTTTTAGGAAATCTAAAGAATTTCTTAGAATCTATTAAGATTTCCAAAATTTGTCACTATTGACGAAATTTAAGATTTCGTTCAATTCTTCACTAATGGTCGATTTTATTAGCACAAATAAACGCCGACTTACTTACAGAGTGCCGTGGTCGAACGATCTTGACAAATTATTGAGTGCACATTTTTAGGTCTAGCGACTCTCAGTTTCCGTGAAAAAACGCGTAACTTAGTCATTAATTAAATATTACAAGTTCGATTCCATACGGAATTGTAAACTTTCAGAATAATAAAAAAAGATCAAAATAAATTTTTAATTGTCCTATATAAGATTTCTGGTTAGCTAGAACTGCTGGATAATAATCACACTGTTCTCTATTTCTTCAGCCAAATACTAGTATAAACTATTCCTTTGTAATAAGAACCACAGAATGCAGCGTAAACACTACATTCTTAGATCTACAAGTAAGTACGTAGTAGTTTTTAAATTGAGAAACCATTCTATCAATTAAACCATTCTATAAACATTTGCGAATCCCTATTCTGTTGGCACCACGTTCCTATTTATATATATCAGGGCCGGCGCCACCAGTCCTGTTGGTCCGGTTTTAACCGGACCACTTTTAGACAAGTTTAATACAATTACTATGTAAAATAGTCCAGTTCGTGTGGTTTAACCGGACCACTTTTCAATAGTTGTATCTTTTAACCGGACCACTCTAAAATCCATGGCACCGGCTATGTATATGTCACATTCTCATATGCATATGCTAGAAATGTTTAATTGTGAATAAAATATGCAAAACACTTGTATTGAATCCTATTTTATGGCGCTTGATCTCTTAAAGTCGTTATTAAATGTGGGAGACTATAAATTGGATGTAGTTCAATTAATTTATCTGGTATAGGTTAAGTTCTATAAATGGAGAAAGTCAAAAGTTCATTGTCCTTCATCTGTAAGGAGCTGTTGTTGATTTATAAACTTACATTTCCAGTCTACCTAACTACATTATGCCTTGAGTTCATTTTTATAATACCAGCGATCTTCGTTGGTCACACAGGTGATGGAAAAACAGCATTAGCAGCTTTCATGTTAAGTTTCGCATTTACAAACCTTTCGGGATGGGGATTTTTATTAGCCTTATCTTCTTCTCTTGACACGCTTGCCTCTCAGGCATATGGAGCTGCTGATCTCAGAAGATTGGGTATTCTGCTACAGAGAAGTGTATTAATCCATATTTTCCTCGTCATACCGATCGCAATTCTTTGGATAAACATAGAGAATATACTGATTATTCTCAACCAACAACCAGAAACAATTATGCTAGCTGGACAATACATACACTTTTTCATATTCATTATTCCTGCTATTGGCATCCATTTTTCTTGTATGAAAATCCTCCAAATGCAAAATATCGTCCGCCCTTCTACCATTATCACAGTATGTGGAATCGTATTGGATATAGTGCTGTGCTATCTATTCGTATTTCTCTTGGACATGGGTATAACAGGTGCGGCACTGGGGCAGGTTTTGGTGATGTATGCAATGATGGTTGTGCATTTACTGTACTTACGTGTGAGCAGTGTGTGGGAGAGGATATGGGGAGGTTGGAGTTGGGAAGCGTGGGAAAAGTGGGGTCAGTACTTCTATTATGGTGTACCTGTGGTGGCCACAAATTTGAATGAAATTATAGCTATTCAAGTAGGTGGATTTGTTGTAGGTATGGTAGGCGATCAACCTGATGTAGCCATTAGTGTCTACTCTACTTTGACGTACCTTGACTATTTTATATACATGATACCTCTAACTCTATCTACTGTAACAGCCATACGGATAGGAAATCTAATAGGAGAGGGTGATATTGGTCGAGTAAAGAAAGTGGGAGTTCTATTTGTCACTACTCAAGTGTTACTTTCTATCTTTCAGTCTATTGTCTTGATTGGAGGGAGTTCGGTGTGGGGAGCTATATTTTCCTCTGATCCAAATGTTATCCGCGGTGTGGCGAATAATGCATTCATAATAGCGATATATCATCCTTTTGATAGCTTAGCAAGTGTCTTCCAGGGTATATTGAGAGGATCAGGGAAACAGGATATTGGCTTGCTTATGGCTTTCACGTTTGCTATTATTGCGTACCCTTTGTCAATCGGGTTAAGTGTGGGACTAAGGTTATTCGCTCAAGGCTATCTCTTAGGTATAATGACAGGATACCTTGCGAGGACATTTGTTTGTTTCTTCATTGCATTATGCTGCATCAAATGGGAAGCAATTAGGAGAGTTGACTCTGAATCAGTTCAACCAAATGATCCGTTGTTAGGAAGGAGTCTTCAAAGCAGTCAGTTGGTTGGGAGCTTTCATAGCCAACATTCCACTTCTGATCCTCTTCAAACGAATACGAAGTTGGAAAATGATCCAGTTGATCAGACACCTTCTTCAAAGTCTCGAAAGATTTCAATGATTAAGAAGATAATTTCCTTCCTTATAATGGTAGCGTTACTCATTCTAATGGTGTCTTGTAAATTCGGTTCCAGAAGACTGAGTTTTCCACTGAGAGTTCTTACTTACAGCTACCTTTGGAACTTTGTTGCTTCAGTTATGTACCCTTAAGGAATATATCTAAATAATTGAAAATGTTCTTGCTAAATGTTCACATATTTATTATTATTTTGATAACTAAGGCTAGTTTGTTTGCTGATTACATACGTATGGATGTAACTGTTGAATAAAGTTATATTAATTAAATGATTTATTGCAAAGTTGAAACAGATTGAACCATAGCCCTCTGTATATAAAGCCTGGCATCTAAATCTCAAAAATGGAACAGAGAGCGGTCGAAGATGATTAAACGAATACATGATCTGCCTAAAATCATTAACCATGCAGAATAGAGCATAGGAATGTATTCCCAGCATTTATAAATATGGTGCCAAAGTACTAATACCCATTCCAAAAATTTTGATCAGTCATCATATGATTGCGAAATAGGTAATTTTTCGCATGAATCCATTCACAGCTCGGATTTATGCGAAAAACTTCATAGTAAAAACACTCAGAAGTGTCCTTAATTAATAATTATATAACCCTCGCCTGGCTAGGTCTCAAAAGTATAAATAGAGAAAATCCCACTTTCATTTTCACTTTCAGTTCACTTTCAATGTACTTTCATTTTCACTTTCAACATTCCTAGCCAGCCGCGGGTTAAACGTCCTCTGAAAATCACTAAATTAATCATAAACACAACCTATTGCGCAATCATATGATGACTAATCAAATTTTAGGAACGGATATGGGTACTTAGGCAACATTTCAATATATGCCAGTAATACATTCCTAAGCTCTATTCTTCGTGGTTAATGATTTTAGGCAGATAATGGATTAGTTCAACCATCTTCCACCGAATCCCTGGTTAATTTTTGAGATTTAGATGGCATGCCTACAGAGGGCTATGATTGAACCGGATGAAAACATTCATGAATAGTTCCTAACCGAATTCGAATACTGATATTCGGTAACTATAACCAAGGGCGTAAATTCATATCCAAAGGTGGGGGGTACATATTATTTAGAGGGAAGCGATGGATATTAGATATTAGTGTACCCCAAGCAAAAATGTGGGGGTACATGTACCACCTGTACCAGGGTATTATACAGCCCTCCAGAGATACGCTCCTAGTCTCAAACCAATCAATTTTCATACGCCTAAATCGACAAATAACATCACAATATAGGGTAAATTGGGTAATATTCTAAATTTTCACGCTCCTAAACACTTTCGGGCTTAAAATAATACGCCTAAAGGAGCGTCTCACGCTCCTAGATAATTCCATGACCTGTACCCCTCAGGATTTACGCCCATGACTCTAATCGAATACGAATACTGAGCTGATATTCAGTTCCCAACGAATATCAATTATTTGACAAATAGTATTTGGTCTAACCGAATATTGAACTATTCGGTTGCAACTTTTATTTAATGCATTCAATTTTTTTGATTTGCTACTCCAACATTCTAATATAAGATTTAAACCAAATATATTGACTAAATGGTTATAATCAAAAAGTGCATTAGCTGCTCCCGTCTTGATTCTCTACTGAGTGGCAAGTAGATAATAAGATATATCGAGGAATAAACTAAAAATACTTTCATGTGTAGAAGTGCAGGATACATTGGTGCTTATATTTAGTATTACGTTATGTTGCTGAGTCTTGTCATCATATATAAATCCTTACTATTAAAACTCGATTATTGTATATATATATATATATATATATCTGTAACGAATTGATTGAAGAAACTGCCGGGCGCAGAAGGCTGATTTTTGGCATGTGGGAGTTTTTTGGCTATGGCTCCAGTAAGTGCTGAGTTCAGAGCAAAATGTCGACTCATCATGGAATTATGACGTCATTGTCACATTTTTAAAAGTTAAGCAACACAGTTATTCGGGCATAACTCAGCCATTATAGGAGATAGAAGGCTGAAATTTTAATAGAATCTGTATACTAACATACCTCACATATGATGCCACTTTCAAAAAATGATGACTCATCACTTTGTTATGACGTCATCATTACGCATCAAAATTTTAAAATTGACAAATTTGGTGATTTCGATTCTAAAACTAAGATGGACATATTTAGAGATGATATCTCCCTTATAATTAACAAATGTCACCTCCAGGCGACCGAAGGGAGCCTCCGGCGGACACGAAGTGTCCGCCAGCCGCACAGCGCAAGCAAGCGAAGCGCGCTTGTACATAATAAATAGTACCGATACTCCAAAATAGACACACTAGAGCCTCAAAGCTAGAAATTAGTAAAATGAAAGTGTGTATCATCGACTTTATTTGGAGATTTTTCTTAAATTTTTCAAGGTCAATATTAAATATGGTAAATGCTGGTATATTTCGAATCTTCACCAAAATGAGGCGCTAGACATTTTAATATTATTTTGTGTTTGGAATCCTTGGTTTCATTTTTGTACTGACTAATTTTCGACAGCATTCAAGTCATCATACATTGTATAATCAGATTCTTAGAATGTTGAGTAATCTCAAATTTTTTCTCTGATGTTGTAGAAATTGTGCTCTTATAACGGAAAAATAGTATACACACCATACGCATAGACAATATATTAAATTAATTAATTGAAAAATAATGTTTTTTTAATATCAAACAACCACGCGAATAGAATGATAGCAATTTGTTCATCCATAATGAATAACTGAAGGCTAATTAGTAAATCACTGAGTTTGAAATCAATCAAATCAATACACAACGTTTTACCGAAAATTCGAACAAACTGACTGGGTTATAGAATTGGTTGCAGTGCTCGACAAAATCAAAATACTTACACCTGCTTAAAGGAAGGAGTGATGAAGCCAGGGTCCACTCTACACGACCAGTATACAGAAAATCTCTCATTGCCCAATGTCTTGGGTGCCATTCTCAGTTTTGGAGGAAATTGATCAAAGCAGCTCTCAGATCAAGGAATGTTTGTTAGCACCCTTTTATATTTGTTGACTTTTATTTTAATAATAAATAAACTACAACATTAACAAAATATCACTAAGATCTTTACTAAATCGTAGTTACTGTAGAAGCTTGGAAACGGAGCACCTCTTGTACCTTGAAAATACCCCGGTTTGACAGTGGATTATATATAAGAAGGGCCTTCGCTCGTTTTCTCTGCTGCCGAACACTTTGTGATCGCATGAAGCGCCACTTTAATGTTCATTAATGAATTGATAACATATGATATCTGCATATTTTCACTTCATAGCGTTTTATTACTTCCAGGTCGTCTGTTCCCTGTTTTAGTGAAGCTCCCTACTTTATCATTTAGTTATTCAATTTTACAACTTTGGGTTTGAAGTTCAATGAAATCTTAGCAAGGTGCGTTGGTATATACTGTTTTAATAAAATTAAATAATTTATACACCATGTACATCATTGTCTATATACCGGAATACACATCGAATTGTCCACATAGTTACATATCCCCTGAAAAAATTTTAGGTTTGTTTTTATTTGTCACTGTTCAATGTTTTAATTGATAAATTAAACAATTAGAAATGCAATTAGAATTGACACTGAATCGTACTACAGTAGAAATTCACAAACAGGGGCAGTTAGTGTACTTTTTGATTTTAAATATTTAGTCAATAGATTAGGATTAAATCTAATATAGAAATATTGGAAGGGAAGATTAGAGTAGCAAATCAAAGAAAAGGAATGCATAACTCATCTAATTAATATATATTTATTCAACAGTTACATCCATAGGTATGCAAGCAAACTAGATTAGGTAGCAAAAAGAATAATGAATATGTGAAAATTTAGCAACTTTTTCAATTATTTAGAAATATTCCTTAAGGGTACATAACTGAAGCAACAAAATTCCAAAGGTAGCTGTAAGTAAGAACTCTCAGTGGAAAAACTCAGTCTTCTGGAACCGAATTTGCAAGACACCATTAGAATGAGTAACGCCACCAGTATAAGGAAGGAAATTATCTTCTTAATCATTGGAATCTTTCGAGACTTTGAAGAAGGTGTCTGATCAACTGGATCATTTTCCAACTTCGTATTCGTTTGAAGAGGATCAGAGATAGAATGTTGGCTATGAAAGCTCCCAACCAACTGACTGCTTTGAAGACTCCTTCCTAACAACGGATCATTTGGTTGAACTGATTCAGAGTCAACTCTCCTAATTGCTTCCCATTTGATGCAGCATAATGCAATGAAGAAACAAACAAATGTCCTCGCAAGGTATCCTGTCATTATACCTAAGAGATAGCCTTGAGCAATTAACCTTAGTCCCACACTAAACCCGATTGACAAAGGGTACGCAATAATAGCAAACGTGAAAGCCATAAGCAAGCCAATATCCTGTTTCCCTGATCCTCTCAATATACCCTGGAAGACACTTGCTAAGCTATCAAAAGGATGATATATCGCTATTATGAATGCATTATTCGCCACACCGCGGATAACATTTGGATCAGAGGAAAATATAGCTCCCCACACCGAACTCCCTCCAATCAATACAATAGACTGAAAGATAGAAAGTAACACTTGAGTAGTGACAAATAGAACTCCTACTTTCTTTACTCTACCAATATCACCCTCTCCTATTAGATTTCCTATCCGTATGGCTGTTGCAGTAGATAGAGATAGCGGTATAATGTATATAAAATAGTCAAGGTACGTCAAAGTAGAGTAGACACTAATGGCTACATCAGGTTGATCGCCTACCATACCTACAACAAATCCACCTACTTGAATAGCTATAATTTCATTCAAATTTGTGGCCACCACAGGTACACCATAATAGAAGTACTGACCCCACTTTTCCCACGCTTCCCAGCTCCAACCTCCCCATATCCTCTCCCACACACTGCTCATACGTAAGTACAGTAAATGCACAACCATCATTGCATACATCACCAAAACCTGTCCCAGTGCCGCACCTGTTATACCCATGTCCAAGAGAAATACGAATAGATAGCACAGAACTATATCCAATACGATTCCACATACTGCGATGATGGTAGAGGGGAGGACGATATTTTGCATTTGGAGGATTTTCATACAAGAAAAATGGATGCCAATAGCAGGAATAATGAATATGAAAAAGTGTATGTATTGTCCAGCTAGTATAATTGTTTCTGGTTGTTGGTTGAGAATAATCAGTATATTCTCTATGTTTATCCAAAGAATTGCGATCGGTATGACGAGGAAAAGATGGATTAATACACTTCTCTGTAGCAGAATACCCAATCTTCTGAGATCAGTAGCTCCATATGCCTGAGAGGCAAGCGTGTCAAGAGAAGAAGATAAGGCTGATAAAAATCCCCATCCCGAAAAGGTTGTAAATGCGAAACTTAACGTGAAAGCTGCTAATGCTGTTTTTCCATCACCAGTGTGTCCAACGAAGATCGCTGGTATTATAAAAATGAACTCAAGACATAAAGAAGTTAAGTAGACTGGAAATGTAAGTTTATAAATCAACAGGAGCTCCTTACAGATGAAAGATAATGAACTTTTAACTTTCTCCATTTATAGAACTTTACCTATACCAGATAAATTAATTGAACTACATCCAATTTATAGTCTCACAACTTTAAGAGATCAAGCGCCTTATATAAAAATAGGATTCAATACAAGTGTTTTGTATGTTTTATTCACAATTAAACATTTCTAGCATATAAATAGGAACGTGTTGCCAACAGAATAGGGATTCGCAAATGTTTATAGAATGGTTTAATTGATAGAATGGTTGTTCAAATTAAAAACTACTACTTACTTGTAGATCTAAGAATGTAGTGCTTACGCTGCATTATGTGGTTCTTATTACAAAGGAATAGTTTATACTAATTTTTGGCTAAAGAAATAGAAAAGTCTGGTTACTATCCAGCAGTTCTAGCTAACCAGAAATCTTATATCGGACGAATGACAATATTCCAAATTACTAAATTGATTCACCTAAAACCTGCTCAATAACTAAATGAACCGTTCACTGGGACTTGGTATCATTCAGCTTAGGACCAATTTTCCATTAAGTAGTTGGTCCAGGTGGACCAAGTTGGGAGGAAATACACTGACACTCATCTTAGCGTACTCTTTCAGATCCATTCTTACGAGCTGTCTCTTGATAAGGTAGAAGGCGAGTTGGGAATAGAGAAGAGTGGGAGTTTGTGTGCTCACTTTGTCTGACTCTTGGACAACGGTGACAAAGAAATGCATTTACTAGGACTAGGGATAGCTGGTTGATTTCATCGCGGAGATATATCAACATAACTGTCACTCTTTCAGCTTGTCATCCTCCTCTTCTAGCCGGATTTAGAAGTAAAGGTCGGTCCCTGTTCTTGGAGAAAAGCCAGTACAGAGTAGAACTGGTCAATCTTGAGGCAATGTGAAAAGATATCAGAGTATGCGCCGGGTCTGCTCATTAGTAAAATGGACTTGTTGAGTTCACGGTGTGTCAGAAGGAAGACAGAATTGTATTCTCGAATGGAACATCTCGTATGAACTCGTCCATGCTATGTCAATAACAAATAATATACCTTGTCCGAGTGTCTCTACAATGTTTTACGATGTCCGTAGCCTAGTCTAAACCATTGGGCATTTCACAGCCAGTTCATGGATCGATTCCATTTAATGCCAGTCTTTATTTCGATAAGGAATCAATACTAGTGTATGCCAGCTGTGGTATCTCTCCTCTTCCGATTCTCAGAGCTTGTCTTAGACATCTTTCCAGATTACCAATCAAGCACCAGATTTGAGGGTCGTCAGTATTGTACACGTATTCTTCGAGTTACTCTGTGAAGTCTATAGACCATGTTGATCTGTTTCGGGGGGAGATCTGACGGAGATATTGATTCCATCTCGTTATAGGTAGTTTCATCGTTTATAGATCGACAACTCGAGGTTAGATTGTTGTTAACTGAACGAACACTGTTTCAATATTGACAGACTTGTTATCTAGCATTCGTTTTATTTTCCAAGTCATTTACTTGACTAACTAGAGCATTCCTAAAACGAGAAATGAACAGAACAGAACGGTTCCGGAATTTTAAATGCCTATTTTACGGAATATTCCATTCTGGATATTATAAATGCCTAATTTACGGAAAATTCCGTAAATTAGGCATTTATAATATCCGGAATGGAATATTCCGTAAAATAGGCATATAAAATTCGGGGACCGTTCCGTCAAGTTCCGTAAATTAGGTACTCAGATTTCCTGGAATGATTCCGTAAATTAGGTATGTCCATCGTAGTGTCTAAATGAAGGTTGAGGACCTGTCACTTAATATATGGACCCATCGGAACCAATGTTTAGTGCTATACTGAAACTTATGAACCACCTTTCTAGTTATAACAGGTTTTACTGTATTCCTCTTCACTGCAATTCAGTTATGATTTATCACAAATAATATTGCTCATAGCCTACTGTACACAAGGGTCATACACAGTGGTGTTTTGGGGGGGGGGCGCTGCCCCCCCCCCCCCCACTTTTTTTGCTTGGGGGGCACTCCTTACCTCATACTGACTACCATTTTAATTTTAGCCTTAGAATGTATTACGTAGCATAACAAATTCAAATCAATTGTTGCCATTTTAAACTAACCATATTCTTTTTCTCTTTCTTATTATCACCATTTCTATACCATCAGGGGATAAAGTTTCACGAAAAAACATTAAAAAACACTTTTTACGGGAAGGAAGCGCCCCCCCACTTCTATTTTTGGCAAAACACCGCTGGTCATACAGTAAAGTTGAAATATAGTACCAGGGATGCAGTAGTAAGTGGGCATTATAACCAGCCATAATTTTTAATACTACTTGTTTTGCTATCTTCTTGTTACTATTAGTCTATTCCTAGCTCTTATTAGATACTAATTCTAAGTTCAAAATGCCTAACACTTGTTCAGCTCCAGGCTGCGAGAATAACTACTAACCTCAGACCCAAAGTTCCCGTATTCAAAATCCACCTGAACTGAAACAAACTTGGATCTGGGGTTACGCTGTGATGATATCGATAACATGAAGATAGTGATTGTATTAAACATCTCATGGGAAGAAGACATACACACAAAGTTCCCAAAGGAGACGGAACGTTCACGGAGGTACTTCGTGACAGGCTAAAGTTGAAGGAAGATGCTGTTACATGTTTGCTGCCTGGATTGTCCATCTTATTATTCGACAACATCAAAAACGAAATGGCCTCGCATATCGAATGACTCAAGAGAAGAGGAACTGCTGAATAAACCATACAGATGAGCTTGATTTCTGAAAAAGAGGAAGCAGACAAATACAGATCAAGACGCTACAATATCTAAAGGTGAAGTGACTCTCATTTTTTTACCTAATGATTGGTTAGTATGATACCGACCGCGATATCTTACCACGAGGCGCATGCATTTGTCCGAATTTTTAAGTTGTCATTTGTCCGAATCGATTCTTGGAATATCGTCACTTGTCCGAATCGTAGGTTGGAATATTGTCATTTGTCCGAATCGTAATTTGGAATATTGTTACTTGTCCGAATCGTAATTTGGAATATTGTCACTTGTCCGAATCGATTCTTGGAATATTTTCACTTGTCCGAATCGATTCTTGGAATATTGTCACTTGTCCGAATCGATTCTTGGAATATTTTCACTTGTCCGAATCGTAATTTGGAATATTGTCACTTGTCCGAATCGTAATTTGGAATATTGTCACTTGTCCGAATCGTAATTTGGAATATTGTCACTTGTCCGAATCGATTCTTGGAATATTGTCACTTGAAATTAAAATGCCAATTTTCGGACAAATGACAATATTCCAAATTACGATTCGGACAAATGACAATATTCCAAATTACGATTCGGACAAATGACAATATTCCAAATTACGATTCGGACAAATGACAATATTCCAAATTACGATTCGGACAAATGACAATATTCCAAATTACGATTCGGACAAATGACAATATTCCAAATTACGATTCGGACAACTGACAATATTCCAAATTACGATTCGGACAAGTGACAATATTCCAAATTACGATTCGGACAACTGACAATATTCCAAGAATCGATTCGGACAAATGATAGTTAACGCAATTCGGACAAATGACAACTTAGAAATTCGGACAAATGCTGCGTCCCCCTTACCACATTCATTCCCTCAATTTTGAAAGAGAGGAATATTTCAGTTAACCTTTATCTTAAACAAGCACGCTTCGCTTGCTTGCGCTGCGCGGCTGACGGACACTTTGTGTCCCCCGGAGACGCCCTGCGGGCGCCTGAGGTCACGTTGATTAATTATAGGGGATAGCATCTCTAAATACGTCTGTCCTACTGTGATAATCGATATCTCTCGAAAAATCGCCAAATTTTTCAATTTTTAAAATTTTGATGAGTAATGATGACATCATAACAAAGTGATGAGTCATCATTTTTTGATGATAGTTGCATCATATGTGAGGCATATTAGTATACAGAGTCTATTAAAATTTCAGCCTTCTATCTCCTATAATGGCTGAGTTATGCGCGAATTACTGTATTGCTTAACTTTTAAAAAGGTGACAATGGCGTCATAATTCCATGATAAGTCGACATTTTGCTCTGAGCTCAGAACTTAGTGGAGCCATAGCCAAAAGACTCCCACATGCCAAAAATCAGCTTTCTGTGCCCGGCAGTTTCTTCAATCAATTCGTTATATATATATATATACGTATATAGTATATGTATATATACAGTGGAACCCCGCTTAACGGCCACCCCGGAATAGCGGCCACCCCGATATAACGGCCACTTTTCGAAGTCCCGGACAACTTACAATAGACATTAACATTATTTGCTTCAGAATTCCGGCCACCCCGCTATTCCGAATTCCGGCCACACCGCTATTCCGAATTCCGGCCATCCTTTTTGGAACGAAACCCTATTTTAACCTCAGAATTACTGCCAATCTTAACAATAGGGAATCATTATTGCAGGTTTGAAAACGAAAACAATTTCTTGACATTTCAATAACAACACACTCAATTGTATAATGTATATGTTGCAGTGCAAACGCGAGATTGGTGTACACACGTGTACACTGGTGTAAACCCGGGTTTCCATTAAGTTTGATAATCTCGCGTGTACACCAGTGTAAACGCGAGTACCTATATAATTAAATATTGTGGTTGATTTATTACTCTAAAATATGATATGATGAGACGTATACTAATTACATCTTCTAATCTGATTTATTCTCGTGATTTCAATAAGTATTATAATCTCGGTTTCTAGTTTTATTACTTAGGGAATTTTAGACACATGCATTGAGATATTTGTGTATAGAAAAGGGACATTTGCGTAGAATTATCTTCGGTACTATTGTGGGATTGTTGCAGTGTATACGCTACCCACTGTGAACGCGTTCACACCGGTGTATAATTAATATAGTATACTGTTTTAACAATAAACAATTCATCATATCGTATTCTAGAGTAATAAATCAACCACAATATTTAATTATATAGGTACTCGCGTTTACACTGGTGTACACGCGAGATTATCAAACTTAATGGAAACCCGGGTTTACACCAGTGTACACGCGTGTACACCAATCTCGCGTTTGCACTGCAACATATACATATAAATGCAAATCATATCAATCAGTAAGAAATTCATACGTTTATTAATCTCGATTCTCAAGGCATTCTTGAAAGACAAGTCAATGACAGATGACCTAACCATGATATCTTCTATTGAAGATAGAGTTATCGAAAGGCCATTTCCGCACGTTTTTCAGATTGCAAACAATCAACACTAGTATTCTGTATATATATATATAAACACACACACACACACACACACACACACACACACACACATATATATACACATATATATACACATTAATCGAGTTTTAATAGTAAGGATTAATTGTTTTCTATCCGCAAATGCTTCTGCGAATGGTCAAAATATTTCATTTCCGCCAATGCTTTATTTGTAATCCGACAAAATTACAACTCATTATGCTCAAGAGCAATTGAAAGCTTAAGCCATTGTTAATAGAAAACGTTTCAGCCTCAAAAACACCCTTAGTAGGAATGCCGGCGGGCGGGCGGAGTATTCCATTATCGTTATCATTATCATTATTTGATATAACATAATCAAGCCTGCTTATTTGATCTATAACTGGATTCAAATATTTAATTAACGTAGTGAAGGTTCAAAACAATCAATATACAGTCGAACTTGCTCTAGCGGCCATCTCTATATATAACGGTCTCAAATGTCAGAGAGGAGATGGGAGGATGTTAGGATTTACGATTTACTGTAGTAGATGATGAGTTGATCCTCTGGTAGTAGCAGCATAGTGGTTTTGTGTATCATTTATTCATTCATTTTGTAATTAATTGCACTATGATTAAAATATACAAATGTTCAGTAGTATCTCAATTAGGGATAGATGATATCATACATGTTTATAGAGTGATGGACTGACGGAAAGTAAGGGAAACCTAACTTTAACCGTAGAATGCCCAGAGGGGACACAGTGTCCCCGATATCGCGGATGTCTCCCAGCCATTTTCTATGGCACTGAAGCCATAAGCGAAGCGAAGCCATATAAATGCTGGGCATTCTACAGTTAAATATAATATTGATTATATTGTAATGTCCAAATAGTCTACTTACTACTTAATCCCTGGTAATTTACTGCATGACCTTATATAGAGTAGGCTATGTATTGCTTTGTGATTTGAAGAAATAGATAATTTCAGTACCTTGGGAGACCAATTATTTCAGAGGGGTCCATATATATTTCGAAATATAAGGACAGATGGTTAAAATTTTTCGTGACAAACCTCTGATTTTGGAAGCTACTTAGTGCATCATGTCATTGGATAATCTCCATCAGTTCACACAGTTCTTTTAAGCAGAACATTAAAGTAGCAGCGCTCAGGGTCCGCGCTCCAATTATAGGTAAAGTGAGCGAAGTGGGAGCACCTAATTTCCAGGAGCGCTTGCAAATCTTTGAAAATGATCCACTAAGACACGATTTTTGTCTTCAGTTAGAGTGGTATATTATTTTCTAGTACAAGCAAAAGGATAAAATGACAAATTACTGTGTAATCATCATGGTTTAGTCGATTTCCAAAATCGATCAACTTTTGATTTACTATTTTGAATATTTAGTGGTTGGCCCCATAGACGTAAACTCACACTTTTTTTTCAGGAGTGTGGATAGTTTTTACTTCTATACCATCCTTATTTATATCTAATTTTTGTGAAACACAAAAATGAGTTTTATAAACAGCATAAAAATAGCCAATTAGCTTTTGAAATCTCATCAAAATGGGCTAAAAAATTGTATCGCAACGACAGTAGAGATCTGTTATTGATCTAATGCAATTAAACAAAACGAATCATTCCATACAAGTTTAGGATGCAGAACGTGTACTTATTAGCTCTGAATCGAGAAACTACCCAAGAGAATTGGACTTTTCATTGCCTGAAATAACCTCTTTGGTTAATCTCTAAAATATTACAAAACTTTACCCCCAACGAGTTTCGTACAAAGCTCTTCTAAATATGGCCAGAATACCAGATTGAAAGTGATCTAGATTGCTCCATTTGAACTCATAAGAATGCAAACTGTACTTTCCTAACCTGGTTTTGTAGTCCATTAAGTTCGAGTATTACATTTGACAATTTTAACCAATGCATGTAAATTTATGTAATTATTCTGTTCTCTTAACATCGGGGAATATATCCGACACTCGTTTCGTAAATTCGTAATTTCCTGACATTGTTTGGAAATTCGTGTGTACAAAGTTGTAATTTCTGCTCTACTGATTATATGTAAAATAATATTAGTTATATGGTCACTACTCAGTTAATTCTATATATATTGTGTGCAAAGAATTATAATAGATCAAGGATACAAATGTCTTCATTTTATCTTTATGCCAACCAAGTGGT
Organism: Aphrocallistes beatrix; assembly: GCA_963281255.1. Lineage (NCBI taxonomy): Eukaryota > Metazoa > Porifera > Hexactinellida > Sceptrulophora > Aphrocallistidae > Aphrocallistes > Aphrocallistes beatrix. Next base: position 3,259,000 of record OY725495.1, read on the forward strand.
ATCATTTTCACTTATTCCCTATTTAGCTATGGCTATATTCACTATACTATACTTTGCATACCAAAAACGTCTCATTATGGTGAAGATTCGAAATATACCAGCATTTACCATATTTAATATTGACCTTGAAAAAGTGAAGAAAAATCTACAAATAAAGTCGATGATACACACTTTCATTTTACTCATTTATAGCTTTGAGGCTCTAGTGTGTCTATTTTGGAGTATCGGTACTATTTATTATGTATTTATATATGATGACATGACTGACCACCATAACGTAATACTAAATATAAGCACCAATGTATCCTGTACTTCTACACATGAAAGTATTTTTAGTTTATTCCTCGATATATCTTATTATCTGCTTGCCACTCTGCCAGCTCTCATCAATTTATTACTGATTGTATTGAGGAGAGCATACTTGAGTTGTCCATACAAGATTTGGGTTCAAATATTTACATTTTACATAATATCTAGAATATTGATTCCATTTTTGACATCTCATTTTATTCTAATCAGGTACTTTTGTTGTCTATCTGTGCTTCCTTTTGTGATTATTGACTTTTTTGTTTACATCAATACGAGCAAGAATTTCCTTCTTCTGCTTAAAGGGAGGAGCGATGAAGCCAGGATCCACTCTACACGATCAGTTTACAGATCTGAGAAAAGAATTGCCACAATATTCTCTATGACACGATATCTTACTGTGTTCGCATTTGGAATCGGAATTATTTTGTGTCTAATAAGGTTCATAATTGAGGTCGTTAGCATATTAGACAATAGTGAATGTTTATTTGATCAAGTATTCCCCAATTCTCCATCTCCATTCATTTTATCAAATAAACTCGTCAACATGTCACACTTAGTCGTGAAATACTGTGTAATCATTCGTATGATACCGAGTGCCATTCTTGCTACAATGGTTACCCTGTCTAATTTGTTCATTCTTATTTGCATTATTACCAAACTGCTAAGAAGGAGGAAACAATTCAACCAAATAAATGATCTGGTAACTCCTCTCATGGAATACTACAGAGCTTCACTTATGAGATAGTAAACAGTAATTATTTCAGAATATCACATAATCTTTCAAAGTCAAGGCTGACTTCTAATGTATTTTCTCATTTACACGTATTATACTTTTTGATGATTTAAACTTTTAAATATTAAATTGTGAAACCTATCCATATTTGACCCCTTTACTGAAATTTTTTCCTCCTGTAAAGTACCATAGCCTGGCTAGTAGCTATGATTGCTTGCACCCATCGGTAATTTTAACAGTGAACCTTGTACTATTAAAAATAATTGACACGCAGGGTTTTTAAAAATAAATTATGATATCAGCATTTAGAGGTCCTGAGAGGAAAATTTCTTATCCATATAATTATCTGGATACCGAATATTAATAGCCACTGAAACCTTCATTTTTGATCTACATTTTTTATAGCGAAATATTAATTACAAGTAGTAATGCTGAAATCATATTTGAAGTAAGAAGTAACAAATTGTTACCTGAGGGAGAACTTCTCTTTAATACATCAATTAATGCATTTTGTCAATATACTACTATATTATTATCCTGCCGGACCGGATATCCGGTAATCAACGAATGTGACCGGATACCGGATATAAACAGGATATCCAGTGCATATCCATCATTCTTACCATATTAGTTCTTTTTATTCTAGTATTTACAAAGTGTATTTCGTTCTATCTTGAGGATATTTAATTTGTAAAAGGAAATGGCAGTTCGATTTCCTAAAGAACAACCACTCGTAGACCTCACAGATTCAGGCATGGAATACTTTACCGACCACTTGACAGCTGTATCAATACGAGTTGCAGACTCTGGAGAGTTGTGCCATCCTTGTGGTATTGCTATTGATCCCAACACCGACCAGATTTACGTGGTAAGACCTATCCCACCACGCGTGTCAATCTTTTCAGAGATGGGTGACTATTTAAACACGTTCTCAAATGTATACATGAGGAATATATGGGGAATAGCAGTCAACAAAGATAATGTATACGTTAGGGACATATGTGAAAACGTCGTATTCAATTTTAAACGAACTGCAGATTCCTATCATCTCGTTGGTAGGATAGGGGGAAGAGGATCAGGTTTTGGACAGTTCCGAATGCCTAAACAACTTTATGTATCTACCGACGGAGATGTCTTCGTCACTGATTGCTACAACCATCGAATCCAAATCCTAGATGGAGAACTCCGCTACCAGCGACAAATCTCACACGATTCCATGAGAGAACCGCTTGACGTTAAACTGACATCAGATACTGTGTTTGTACTCTCCAATTTTTCTCCCTGCATTCACGTTTTTACGGCCACCGGAGTGAAATTGCGTTCCTTCATCACAAGTGGTGTTATTGGAATGAAGGTTACTAATAAGCCTCAATTCTTTTGCATTGACTCGAATGAGAACTTGATTATCAGTGATACCTGTGGTCATCAAATAAAAATATTTTCGAAAGAAGGTACACTCCGACAAACGCTAGGGAAACCAGGTAGAACAGCTGGAATGTTCGAATTTCCGAAAGGGATAGCCCTAACAAACACTCTAAAATTAGTTGTGGCTTCTTGGACTAGTAATTATTGTTTACAGATTTTTTCTTGCACATACGATTAATTCAATAATTTTCTTTATGTACTTGTATATTTTCATTCAAGTAAATTAAACTGATGAAATTCAAATGCGAGAACTCTAGATATAAATGAAATGTCGTGAGTATTTTAAATTCGTGTTCTAACCCTATGATGTTTGTTTTGTTTGCACATATCTAGGTCAACTTGAGATTATACAAGTATTATAACAGGCGCACGACACTTTGTGTCAACCAGAGAACTTAGTGGAGCCATAGCCAAAAAGACTCCCACATGCCAAAAATCAGCTTTCTGTGCATGGCAGTTTCTTCAGTCAATTCGTTATAAATACAGGGTGTTTCAGCGATTGTATCACGAAAATATTTGAAACTACAAGGTAAATAATTTACGAATCATCTTCCCCTATTACGATGTTGTTTAGCACCTTCTGACATTTGTGTGATATCAAAATGGACAAGCTAGATGACAAATAAAAGAAGATCAAGATGGTGGAATTATATCATAAAAATCAGTCCTATTCAAGACTACCCCACACTTCTAAGGTTTACCCGCCCAAAATGACTTAATCGGAAATGAGTTATCCCACATTGAAGATGTTTTGAAATAATTTACTTTTATTCTAACTGTTTGCTTCATTGTTTTTCATAAACTCCTTTCAAAAGCAACCAAAATAACTAAATTATCTCAATCACAAATGAAATGAAAGCAATTTACTTTTGTGTGTAATCAATGAAACACCCTGTATATACTATATATATATATATACTCGACAAATGACAACTTAACATCAGAAAATGCAGCTCGCACATTTGGATATATCAACCATAGCATTCCATAGAATAAGTGATAGCAGTCGTTTATTTTTGAACCATGGCTTTTAGTGGTATTAGGTGGATAATAAAAAATTTGATAAGCTCTTCATAATTGGCATATTTCACCAAATGTTAACCTTTATTAAAGCCTAGTTTTTATCATTAATAATGTACTGTTCATTAACTAGATATGTACTAGTATTACATACCATAATAGTATTAATGTAATAAGAAACATTAGAAGCAGAAAAGAAGTAGATATGACACAGATTTCTGCCCTCAGCGGAGAAGCAGAGTGCATACTGAGACGAGAGACCAAAGGCCAAAACGAGCGGACAGCGGACTAGACTATACCCGGTGATTGAATAAGAAGCAGCTTCAGAGTTGAGGATACCGGCGAAGATTCAGTGACCTTAGAACTTACAGTAGCAGGTCGCAAAGTGGCGGCGCTTATGGATGCAAGGCCTTCAGTTGTCGATTTCGGGACCATTAAGTCATTAGGTCTGGAGAAAGATATAGTGGAAGAACCGAATGAAGTTTACGGGCTCTGCAAGGCGCCAGTAAAAGTGAAAGGGCACATTGAAATCTCAATTCAGGTGGGTCGGGGCGAACCCCGGAAGACAAAGCTACAAGTACTGGAAAGTAGCGAACCTATCATGCTATTAGGTAGGGCTTTCATGAAGGACTTTGGCAGCGTTTCATTCGACTGGGAAAGAGGCCGATCAGGCTTGGCACGGAGTGGATCGACATAAAGGCCGCATCTACTAGAGGCATCGAACATTCAGTTAAGGGCAGATTAATGCCACTTCGGATACCAGGAAGTAAATTTCCTAGGCCACAGGATCAGGCCGAAGCCCCCTCGAGTCAGTCAAGAGGAATCTACAACGATTTCCTCAGCCCAGCTCGGTGCGTGAACTACTAGGATTTTTGGGCAGTGTAAATTACTACCGCAGCTACATCCCAGGAATGGCCCAGATCGCACACCCTCTTATGCTCTTACTTAAGAAGGGAGTGGCTTGGAATTGGACGAGCGAGTGCGTTGCAGCTTCCAATGAGTTAAGGTATAAGTTGGTAAACGATCCCGTAACACTAGCCTTCCCTGATTGGAATGATGATTTCTATGTAGAAACGGATGCCAGCGGGCTAGGTGTAACCGCGGTGTTATCTCAGAAGGATCAAAGAACTGGCATCCTCAGACCCATCAACTACTTTTTCTCGGCACTAAGTGACACACAAAAAAACTATTCTGCAGGCTAGTTAGAAGCCTGGGCCTTGGTCGCGGCTACCAGAAAATGGATTATCTACTTGAGGGCTTCACCCAAGATCTACCTAATTTCAGATCATAACCCGCTACGGTGGATGAGAGGTCAAAGGGACCCACGGCACACCTCCAGATGGCTGATGGAGTTGGAGGAACTCCCGTACCAAGTAGTTTATCGTCCAGGAAAGGATAATAAACTGCCAGACTGGCTTATGGGTTGCGTTGGACATAGGTACACGGCCGTGGGGCGATGGAATGTTAGATATTTCGCCCTAATTGTCGACCGATCAGACAGCGGAGTCGATTGCGGAAGCATTCCGAGTAGGCTGGATATTCCGGGGTCATGGTATTCCAGATGTCTTTCTAACGGACCAAGGCAAGAACGTTGACGGCCACGAAATCAGGGATCTCTGCAAGAAATTGGGAATACACAAGCGTCACTCCTCACCCTACCGCCCCCAACCAGACGGGATGGCGGAGAGGAATATTGGTACCGCAAAGCAGGTCATCCGGAGCCTACTGATGGAGCGAGAAATGGAAAAAGGTGCTTGGCCTTCGGTCCTACCCGAGGTAAGCTTCCTCATGAACAACGTCAAAAACACAACGTGTCGCCTCACGTGATTACCTACGGGAGACAGCCTAGAACACTGACCGATTTAGAACCGAGAAACTTGGATTCCGAAGAGTCCTCGCCCCAAGATTACTGGGAAGCTCTCCAGGACGTTCAGAAGGAATTAACAGAGGCTATGACGTCAAATGAGGATAAGAGGTTTTCCGAAACAAAAAGAAGATATGATAAAGGCAAAAGAAGCACGAATATTAGACCAGGTAATAGTATCTTCTTGGAAGTAGGGAAGAGAGATAATTAACTGTCTGCAAAATTTGATGGTATATTTGGCGCTCGACCAGAAAGGATCCAATGTATTAGTGGAGCTAAGAGGAGTAAGTGGTACCATGTCGACCGCTGCAAGCGTTTCGAAAGGAAGGATGAGCTATTCATCCCAAACCAAATCCCAACACCGGTAGAGGAGAACGTTGAGAACGCAGGCGAGCGAGTTCGCAGGAGCAATACCGGATCAGGGCCGGCGCCACCGGGGGTGTCCTGGGTGTCCAGACACCCACTGCGTCCTGTTTTATCATATTGTACAATATATATCCCTTCATAAATGGACACCCACTTTCAGAGAAATCCCTCTTAGGACACCCACTGCCAATAAAACATGGCGCCGGCCATGCGGATACAAACGCGGATGAGTCGGCTGATCTGGAGTTAGAGGCAACTACAGCAGAGCCAGGAGTTGCTTACTCAAGGCATGGAAGGGGACGCAAACCGAAACAATATCCGGACTATGTCTCATGGGGCCAGGTGGTCGCAAGACCGCGGGATAGAGGACCAGTCTCTTTCGCGAGGGAAGATGATTGATGTAATAAAAAACATTAGAAGTAGAATATCTTAGAAGTATTCACGTTGGGTGGCCTTTCAAGATGGTCGTACTTATTACCTAGCTTTACTTGTTAGCTTTAGTTTACAGATCTCAATTAGTATTTCTCTGCAATTGAACATTAAATACAATAAACCATTCCTTGTTCGAATTGATTGACGGATCCTTCGATCGCATAACAGTATAATTAGTATCTAACATATAATAGTTTAATAAAAGATATCTTTTTTTTTAATAGAATTTTTGTTTATAGAATTTCCCCTGATGGCAGCAACTGGGGTACCTAGACGTTTGTTTGTGCCTCAAGGACTACGAAGCCTTTATTTAAAATATATACCAATGAATACGTAGATCATAATGAATAATTTGGTCTACTAGAGTTAAGCTGTTCTAAATATCAAATTCT